>OMNV01026320.1:0-15064 GCA_900303265.1 Brotula barbata | reverse complement strand
CCTGTCCTCCATCCTGTCCTCCATCCATGCCCACAGTACTTCAAGGTGCACAGAAAATAAGAATTCTCAACGGCTCTCGATGGAAAAACAGAGACGAGGAAATGAAAGCTGAGGGGCTGAGAGAGAGAGAGAGACAGAGAGAGAGAGGGGAGAGAGGGGGAGAGAGAGAGAGAGAGGGAGAGAGAGAGAGGGCGACAGAGCAAGAGAGGGGTGAAAGAGAGAGAGAGAGAGAGCTTGAGGAGAGTGTGTGAGTGCCAGTTCAAGTCAGGATCCTCCTTGGTTGTGGTTCAGTTTGGTTCGGTCTTTGGTCTGAGCTAAATCTAATGTGGACTAAAATGAAGCAAATTTGACACAATTTACACCTAAAAATGGGCTTTTCAAATGGTGGTCCTCATCTCAGTCCCTGCCCATCCCCTGACATTAGAGGTCCAGAGGACGAGGTGAGGACTGGACCAGACGTATCAAGGACGTGATGGGATGATGAATGACACGAGCTAAATTCCCATCACTGACACCGACCGACCGCTGAGCGTTCTCATGTATCCAAATGGTTCAACGTTCTTCTGAAGCACCGAGGCAGGACCTCTGTAATGTCACTAGACCAGGACGACTCGTGTGATGTTTCAGCTCTGAGGGGGTAGCCCTTCTGGATGTACCGTGTAATCCTTCAGAAAGAACTTTATTGTCTACGTCACATACCATGCCTAAAAGTGCTTTCTAGACTAACAAACGGTTCCTGACTAAGGCCGAAGCTTAGAGATGAGGAAAAACCCGAACATGGATGGTGAAGGGAGGAAGCTTTAGGAGAAGGAAGAAACGTCATTCATGGTGATCCAGTCCAGAGAAGAACCGAGACGGTCCAGAGAGAGGAGGCCAATGTGTGGACAATGGTTCTACCAACTGCTTGAATCAGACACAGGCTCAACTACATGTAGTTAAACTGGGAGACGTATCGGTGCACAATTCTACAGAAGACTTGACATTTATGGCAGAAAAAAACCAACAGAAACCGCATAAAGTCTCCAGAACAGACGACTGGTATATTAGCTCATTATCTCTTCAATTAGCATACGGCTTGACTGTGGATTCATCGTTTGATGAGTTAATTAACTTTAAGTGGATGTCGTTGAAGGATATGGCAGGAAGGAGAACATATTTCCCCCTTTTTCACTCCTCCTACAGCATGCAGGGTGTCTTCTCGTGGCACCCACTGTGGGATTATATATGCATTTGCTTGTACCAACATCTGTACTTGTACATCGTGTACATTTGAGTAACATCCAAGTATTTTTCCAGAGGAAGAGACACAATGTATAGTCACAGTCTGACGACCAAATGAGCTAAAACCCTACGAGGAACGGAGATTATGGATTGAAGAGCACTGAATGTAAACCTGTTCACTTCCTGCCTCCAGTTACTGTGCATGACTGTTTTAAAAATGTTGACTTTTTTTGTGTGGACGGCCAACTTTTGTAAAATGCTGTGAAAACACGAGTGTGGACAGAACAGCGTTTTCCGATTTGTCCAGCTTAGTGTGGACGTAGTCTCAGTGCATCAACATTAGCGTGGCGTGAGGAGAGGCTGCAGCAGGTACATCGACGGACAGAACGGCGCACACTGCACCGCATTTCTTCGTTCGGGCTTTGTATCATATTGAGTCCA
Source organism: Brotula barbata (assembly GCA_900303265.1). NCBI lineage: Eukaryota > Metazoa > Chordata > Actinopteri > Ophidiiformes > Ophidiidae > Brotula > Brotula barbata. The sequence goes on along the minus strand of OMNV01026320.1, from coordinate 13,402 downwards.
GTCGGGCCCCCTGGTGGAAAGCATGACAAAAGGACAATGGCTGCACAAATGGGTTTAATCTTGTATGGAGCTAGCTTTACACAAAAACTGACATGGACGACCAGACAACTGAATCAAACCCTTTTGTTAAAAAAATCCCCAGAATTCCATGAAAAAAACAGAGCCAAAAAAAATGTTTGACCCCTAGTAAAACCAATTCTGACTTTTTCGGCCCTCGTCCTCTTCTTAGAACTTGTAGCACAAAACAGTTTGCTACAAACATTTGTAGCCTTTACACATTTGTCGTGCGTACACAACAACGCGAGCGTAAGGACGAGCTCAGATCTACGAAGGCTGTTCAGAGCGACAACAGGCGACCTCCGAGGCCTAACATTCAGATCCGTTTCCAGCTCAAAGAAGCAGAAAAAGCAGAACTATGTACACATCGATCTTGTTACCGCCGCACAAGAGCTCTGATGTCCTCTATGAAGTATGTGAAAACTAATCTAATAGACCGAGTCCGCGATCAATTGAAAGCAGAATAAGTAAACGTTCAATCCATCGAAACTTCGTCCGATAAGTTTCGATGCATCTCGTCTCTTTGTTTGAGAGAGAGGAAAAAAAAGATGATAAGTTTCAATTGAGCATAAACTCAATCAGGGAATGGAAGATTGGCCTACTGAGGGTGAAGCAAAGTGACAGACTTAAAGAGGTTAGACGCCAGGTTTATCCAATTACAGCTCGGCAATAAACGATCCCACAAACCCTCTATTCCCAATCGCTCCATCGCTCTCTCTCTTTCTCTCCCCGTTTGAAACTTGACCCACCATCTGTATCTATATGGCTGACAGACGCTCCGGCATCGTGCACCGACACCACTCGTGATGAGTGTGTGCGACTTACGCCCGTCAATCTGTGCCGGTGGCAAGCAGAATACGCAAACATTCACGGAATCTGATGGCGTCTTTTGGAGAGCCGTCTGCAGATGATGATAATGAGACACTATTTCCCCGACTCTGGCCATTTGAGAGACAGCGAGGCGGCTGGATAATCTGGTTTGCGCTGGGGGGATCATTCATCGAGTCCCACCGTTACGCTGACATTAGCACTAAGACATATTAGCACATTAGCCTGAATGGGCGATGATGTGTTCTCAGTCAGTTAAGCGGAGTATGATAGCGGCTGTGTTATGGTTATGGTGATGGCTTTATGGAGACGGCGAGAACTCCATTGATCTCCAGACGCACCTGCAGACACGACGCACGAACGAATGACAAAACGTGCAGAAAGGTGTGAAAAAAGAAAAGAAAAGGGAAAAAGCTGGTTTGTAGCGTGAGGACGATGGAATCGGGCAGATCCAGACCGGGTTTAACCAAAGACAACGTGGAGTAAATGTTAGAGCAGCCCTTTCTGTCTTCAGAATGAACAGACGTTTCGTACTCTTTAAAGGACAACAGTCAAGCCTGTCCGCTTCTACATAGGCACTCCTGTCGGGAACAGTTCCTACTATAGTCCGGGACAGGACAGCCCCATTTGGGAAGATATGGACCACAGAAATGATCATCAGATTGAGTAGATTCACATGAAACCAGAGTCTGGGACCTTTCAGGATGAGCTGAGGTGAGCTCACTCTTAGCGTGTTGCTGTTGAGCAAGATTTCAAGAAGAACCTGTTGATTTTTGGAGGCGATGTCTGGGAATTGGACTGATTCATGGTCATCACTTCCTGTCTGCAGCTCCATTCTCTACGTGTTGGCATTAGGCAAAGCCCTGCTGCCACCTAATGGTTCGGAGGGAGGATCACACCTTGGAATTTCAAATTTAAAAAGGAGCTTATATCACAAATAAATTCGACGTGGAGGAGAACGGTTCGACCAGCAACCTTTCCGATCACTGGGCTGGTCCCCCTACCCTCGGACGCCATAGCAGCGGGCAGCACCATGGATTAGTGTTTAGCACGGTTACCTTACAGCAAGAAGATCACGGGTGTGAGTCCCGTGGTCGCCCACCACACAGAAACACAAAAACACACAAAAACGTGTGTGTTCAATTAATCACTACTCCCACTGATCCCTGACCAAGGCATAGACAGAAGATCTGGAGTTGGTTCCCGGACACTGTTGTGTGTGTGTGTGTGTGTGTGTGTGTGTATGTTTGCATGTGCATGTTAGTGCTGCCTACTGCACCAAATACTCAGGATGGGTTAAATACAGAGAAATAATTACTGATCAACAAACGTCTGTTCTTTCTTCTTTCTTTCTTTCCGTTTGATGGTGACCAATCCAAGGTGTGGACTATGATTCATACCGACCCAAAAAAACCTCCCCAGTTCAAACTGCCTCTCCACGAGAACCCTGTTGTTGCGGCTCTTGTCCTGCCAGTGTGAAAGGAGAAGTCGGGTTATTCTGGTACACATGTGTGAACGGAGCTCACGTGATCTCGTTTCAGATGGGCAGCTTTCAAAGAATCTATTTTGATCCTAATTTAGCGGTCTGGATGTCCCTGGAAAGCTGGAGCCCTGCAGTCTAGTCATTACACGCCACAGGCCACAGACACAGATCTATAAATGTTTGGTATTAAACGGACCCATTGATGGTCTGCCCTCACTCCCTTTGCTCCTGTTAATGGAGCTTTTATGAATCTCAGGCCTCATTTGTCTCTCATGGTTAGGGGCTTTGTGCAGTCTGAATTGTGTAATAATGACAAACCCAATTTGCTTTGTGCTACGTTAATCTCAACACCCCCCTTTCATGCTTCCTTAACTGCATTCAGCTCATTCATCAATGATTCTGTTATCACTTGCTTCTTCCAACCGTGTGTGTGTGTGTGTGTGGTGTGTGTGTGTGAGAGTGTGTGTGAGAGTGTGTGTGTTTGTGTGTTGGGTGTGGGGCATAAAACAAACCCAAATTAGGGTGAGTCTACTTTTTGTCATACACAAGTAAAGCAACAATGACAAACTTGTGAAAAAAAATCAATTAACAATGAAGCCATTATCTCCTTCAAATTCCTATTTTGTTCAAACACGAACCAAACATTTCCTCATACAATCAGACCAAAAGAATATTAAATACGACAGAACGGAGACGTTGCAGGCTGCTGGTATAAGCTTAAATTACCCACTGAGGATCGGGGGCCCATATCTGTTTTGGCAACAGACCTGCTGCCACCGTACACCTCCACCCCCGCTCGGTGGAACAGCAATCCTAGAACACGGACGGAATAATCAGAGTGAATTATTAAAATGGAATTAGCACCTCTGGTCCCCTTTCACCACGAAATTCAGGGTGGAGCAGAGTGGCGGTGAGGTTCCATGAATTATTCATCTGTTGGACGATCGCGTAACAATGAGAACGAACGTTCAAAACAAGGACGAGCTACCAGGTGAGCCGACATACTGGAGACGAGAAAGTCATCAAGCGTGAAGTTCGAGCACGGAGTCTGACATCCCACCGGAAGTCAGGATACAGAGATCATCTTCGCCATGTGCAAAAGAAATGAAAAAGTAGAAATGATACATTCAAGTGCTGTTTATGCGTCAGCGTCAACAACTGAATTAATTTAATCAGGAAAGCATTTTCATGACAAAATTCCTGGTGGTTCTTCATCCACACGGTCTCCTCAACCTGATGATACAGTCAGTCCGCTGATTGGGATTCAATGTCCTAAACATAGAAACGGAAAACTGACAGGAGCCGTCACACACGGACATCAGCCATCAGTGTTCTTCTTCTTCTACTTTGTTTTTGGTAGCATTTTTGCTTCAGGCCCTTCAGCTCAAGTATCAAGCGCCTTCCCTACAGCCCTGTGGTTTGACCTTTGCCCCTAGTGGCAACCGTGAGGACCTACTCCACTTTGAGGTCCTATGATTTGGCCACCTTAATGATATAGATTGTACCGGTGGATTCTACACCACGATGTTAACTCAAGCCATTAAAGACATGAAAAAAGGTTGAGAATTTGGTATGGTAGAATCGATCGAACCATTAATAACCTGTTCAGGATAACCAGCAAAAGGAACATTTTTCAATCAAAAGAATAAAATGCAAACTGAATGGGCCAGTCAAGAAACTTTCCAGAAAGTTTCCAGTTAGGGAAAACTACATTCCATCAACTTATGTGACCGTTACACGACTGACTAGACTAAAATCCTGACTTTGCGTACCTAAATTGTAGCTCGTCATCAAAATAGAAACGTTCTCCCTTGTACCGTGGAAGTCACGTCAGGATATTTCCTCGCTCATTCGTTCAACCGTGTTCTTTTCCCCTCCTGTAGCCCCTGCCGGTCCATCTTTCCTGGTCTGTGTACTAACCGGTTCCTTCCTTGTTTACATTCTCTCAGCTACGTCACGTGATGGGACCACATCGCAAACGCAGTGAGCTCGCATGAGAATGTAGCAAGAAGTTACTGTATGAAAGAGGTCCGTGACAAAACATCGAAAAGACGTGTCAGAAACATATTTGTCAAGAAGCTTTAACACGTGTTCCATGGATCCATAAGGGACCGATCCAAATGTCCAAAACATGCCTGAAAAACAAACAAACTACCAGTGACCTAGTTTGGATGTTAATGAAGTGAAAATCAGGACAATTAGTGAAATTGCTGTAGTTTGACTTTAAGTAAGTTTATTCCCCCCCCCCGTGTGCTGTGTCAGGGGTTCAGAGGTGACGATGCTGAGCAGGCAGGGTGTGTTTGTTGGAGGCACAGGGGAATGTGATTGGACTTCAAAAAGAACCGTCTTGTGATCCTGTGAAAGTGTGTGCATATTTGACTTCCTAATGAATAAAACTCTGTTAGGCTATGTGATTATCAATCTCTTCATCATGTAAATCAGGTATCTGGTATCAAGTATGTCTGTCGAGCTGATTATCTTGGTTTTAATATGCAAAACACGGCTATTCCCTTGATTTCCAAAATCCTGAAATCCCGTCGAGGTGCTCTGGTTAAATCGAGTTTATTTTGGACGCGTTGCACTGAAGGTCCACGGCGTCCGGTATTTTATGTGGGAAGTGATCCTTCCAGACCAGTTTGGGTTTGTTTGTGAGAGAGGAGAGCGAGTACAGCAGGTGAGGAATAAATCTGTCGTCGACATGAAAGAGAATAGTTGGTTTGAGCCGTTTTTCCTCCAAACTGGGACTACTTTGAAGTCCCGTTCTCTTCATTTACATTCAAAAAGTGAACACAAATCCACTTTGCGCGTAGAGTTAAGGCTCTGTTTCGGCTTGCACAGTCGTTTACGTGGGTGTTCTCTCTCACACTATGTGACGGCGTCACATTTGGAAAACCACAAATTGCAGACTCGGGGCCAAATGAATGTCCAATTTTTGGGTTCATTTTCTTTTTTGTCCCTGTGTGTCTGCTGCCTTTTGGGGTTTTAAACCTGCCGCCTGATGAACTCTTCGTTTGGACTGTTGAAGTTTGAGAGGCGAGTGCGGTGTAAAAGTTTGGTTTTAGCTTCCGTACTCATCTCCATACATTCTTTTGTATAAATGGACAACTTGACTTACACCTCAAAACGACTCTTTAGTTTCTGCATGTGAAGGTTTTTCTCCTTAGGTGTCCGTTAATCCTTAATCTTTACCCACACTAACACCCCAACGGCAGAATGCGTACTCTTGACGTTATCCCGTGGATTTGTTTGGTGATGTCATCGTGTGACATCACTCTGCTGTTATCACCCCAGACGTTCACTGGATGTCAGCGGAGAGAGAAAAACGCTTTGTGTCCCGTTTTCACTTTCATTTCTCGAAGGAACTAACACGGATCACATCAGCCGCCATTTGGACGCAGTAAGCTACCCTCGTTGAGAACACACACGCAACCGAGGATTATTTCTTTAAACATGCTATTTAAACTTCGAACAAAGTCAACGTCGGAGCACTTTTTATCATATTTCATCCATCAACTCTGCCATAAAAGGCGTGGTCTTGGTATTCATATACAGCGTTTTGTTAATGAATATTGACTTCTTATATTTCTACAGCGTTAACGGAGCCTGTGGCTTTTTAAAAGTCTGCAGTCTGCAGGCGAACTGAACAAGATGTGATGACCAATTGTGGAAACGCGCGAGCTCTCACCATTGTACAAGTGCAAAAGTCCCCGGTTAAAATGTGTCCAATTTAGGACAACGTCTTCAGAACATTTGGACCTCATTAGACGGAATTATAACAGAGCTCACATTATCGAATGCAGCATGAGAGTCAGAAATGTATTTTAGACTCAATTTACTGCTCGTGCGTCACGGAGGAAGAAAGAGAGGAAGATGTATTTGGAGAATTAGACAAATGATAAAAAAAGACAAATTAGAGGAGCACAGGGAGCGTAGGAGTTGGTGTGAGGGAGAGAGTTTCATCTGTGCTGTGAAACGATGGCAGAGAGACACGGGCTGGAAAACCAGAAAACAAGTGAGGAGAGAACGGAGGGGGGAGCAGGGCCAAGGACGAAGGGGCCATACTGGAATATGAGAGCCAACGCCAAGAGGACAGTTTCTGTCATTATATGGCCAGACGCCGCAAAAAAACAAAAACACCTCCTACGGAAAGAGAGAGGGAGAGGGAGGGAGGGAGGGAGAAATATACACAGAAAGAAAGAGAGAGGGAGGGAGGGAGGAAGAGCGAACGGGGGAGAGAAAGAAACGTACACACGCAGAGAGACAGAGTGAGATGAAGAAGAGAGCCCAGATTGCAGGACCAGAACTCAATTCTCCGGCATCGCACAACCACACACACACACTCTGTCTCTCTCTGTATCTGTCTGTCTGTCTGTCTCTCTCTCTATCTGTCTGTCTGTCTGTCCCCCCCTCTGTCTGTCTGTCGCTCACAAACACATTCTCATCCTCTCTAATTCTCTCTATTTGTCTCATTGTTGGTCTGTTTTTCTCTCTCTCTCTCTCTCTAACCCCCTTTAGTCTCTAACTCTCCTTCACTCCATCTCTCCCTCTCTCCTCCCCACCCACCTCTCCTCCAAACTAAGACGTCTGTCTGTGTGTTGAGACAGAGAGCAGACAGGTCAACTGTAGGTAAATCCAGTCCACCATCTTCCCGTCTCCCTGTTTTTCCTGAAGTGCTTTGGATTTTTCAGCCTTCCTTCAGGGCAGAGCTGCTCTGGTTGAAGGTATAATCTCATTGGTCGACGTAACCTCGACAGACAGAGTCAGAAGAACACTTGGGAGGAGTAGACAACTAAAAAGGATCTCTTGGACAACGTAGAAACACAACCGTTTGTAGTTTGTCTCTAACCTGTCTAAGCTGGTTGAGCTGAATATTATGACTCCTGTCAACTTGAATTGTTGATTTTGCTGATAGATCAATAAATCCTAACTACAAGGACGGAGGATCAACTCCACATCTACAGCCAAGTTCTTTGATCGAGGGCAATAGCAGGAGGAACTGGTCCAACACGTGCTCTTGTGGGTTGATAAAAAGTTTGGAATAATTACAACAACTTCACCTTCTAAATTCCACACTTTTTTTTTCTTTTTTTTTTCCAAGAAAACAACGGGGGAAGATTTTTGTTTACTGAACACAGAATCTCTGTGGACACATACACACATTTTTAATGGCTCTTCCAATCAAGTGCACACAAACACAAACCCTTTGTGAGAGAATAGACACACACATACACATACACAGACACACACACACACACAGACACCCCCTGGCACACCTGGTTTTCATCGCCCAGCTGTTGGGAACGAGACACAAGCTGTCACACTGTGAACACAGAGGAAGAGCTGGGAGAGACGGACATCTGGACGGAGAACAGGGAGACAGAGAAATAAGAGCCAAAGGAGGGAAGGCAAATGGAAAGAAAGACCGAGAGGAAGCAAACATCTGTGTGGAACACGGCCCTCGGGGGCAAACTGCATTTAGCCATTTGTAAAGCGAGCACAGTGACTCTGGTTTTCTGTGTAGCACCGCGAGCATGAATGGTGCCATTATCCTACAAACAACCAGATGATTCATAATGGGGGAAATCCTCTCGCACGTCGGAAAGGAGCAGGCTATTGTCATGACAACAACAGGTGTGTCGACGACTGAGAAGATTCGGGGAGTAATGGAAAAACAGACAAATTTAATTAAACACTGAACAAAACAAGAGACGTCGACAGGATCATGGATGTTCGCAGCAGGTCTGCTGAGTGGAGAACAATGACTCAAACTTTCTACATTCACGGGGAGTAAATCATGGAAAGTTTGATTTGGAGAATAAAGTGTTCGAGAGTCTGACTGACCTCAGTCTGACACAGTAAGTGCTGACTGCACTGTCAAAAAGAGGAGTACGCCTCAGCACCAGTCTGTGGAAATCCACTCCTCATAGAAGAGGAATGATGGCCGAAGTTTTACAGCCGCACTGTTCGCATTCACACACAAACGAACGAGACTTAACGGCTAAGTACAATGTAAATGAGTTCAATTTAGCAAAAAAAAACAAAAAACACTGCAGTTGTAAATGTACTTCAGTAAGAACGCCAAAACGCAACAAACTGAATATGAAAGCGTTTGAACAATACTTGACATTTTTTTGGATTAATATCATAATCATGCAAATTTTGGAAAATGTTTCCTTTTTCTGTTGTTAGATGTATAGATATATGTTTCCACCAACACAGATTGGCTTCCATTCGGCTTCACAGACATGCTCTGGAACCAGAAAATAGTGGGACCAGAGGTGGGGGCTGTGATTGTGTACCTCTATGTAGTCTTCTTCTTCTGCACTGGTGCTGAATAGATCTTCTTAGGAGAGCTCCAGGTTCAGGACCATGGACAGCACCATCACACTCAATATGCAAAAGTCCTAAACTTCCATCACTGTTGCACCTTCAGTTAATAAAGGGTCACCCTCTGCCCCAGTTGGTATATTTTAAGTGTATTTGTGCCTTGTCATAACTTTCCTCTAATTACAAAACTCTTAAGTACTCTTAAGTAGTGAAACGCTAGAGGGAAAGCTCGAATACCACATTTACTGCAAGCAGCTCCTTCCACTTTGCACTGCAGATGCACCAAGTAAATATTTGCCACCACAAAACTACCAAACATCTCGTCTCGACTAAGAATAGGTCCCTCCGTGTCAAACGTCTGCCTCAAACAGCTCGCCTTGTTTTCCAGCAGAGAGGAAAACATCTCTCTGGGTTTCCGTCGGTCAAACTGCATCAGGCTACCGTCACCTCCGAGTTTGATACACGCACAGCTCTCATATTTGGCAGAGAATAAGTCATAGCAGCAAATAAGACGGAGAAAAGAAGAAATATAAGGCACATTAACTGCAGCAGTGAGTCCACAGAGACCAGAGGGGGCAGAGCAGGAAAATGTGGCCCTGGGGGGAGGAAAATGAGCAGTATAGCTCCCTGGAGCCACAACCTTTACACTGGGCTCCCCTGGGACTGGTCAGGCGCTGTGCTGCATCAATATTTAACACACTAAACCATGACAGGAGTTATAGCTGCATCACTAGAAGATGTGTACCAACAACAACACACGGGCAGCGATACAGCAACACACACACGGGTTTACAAGAAAACTCTAAACTGAGGTGCATCCTGCCAGGTAATTTAAGGGATGACTTCCCCTACGGATCTTATGGAGACGGTTACCTGTCTGAAGTATGAGGCCATAAATGATATAAACTGATATAGTCGACTGTTTCCATCCTTATATTTTGTTTCATTTGTTTGCAATGTTTGCACAGTTTATTTTTTTTTTACTTATAAACAGTCCAAATAAATGTGAAGTTGAAACCGAACGCGACACTGACGACAGTCCGACTCACTGAATGTGTCCTCCAACGTTTGAAAACCGGAAGATATTCATCTTTAAAGACATGTGGAGGGTTGGACAGACGATCATTTAGTTCATCTGAACACCGGCACAGCACCGAGAGGAACAGAAATACTTCAATCAACGCTGTCGGATGTTAAATGGCACCTTTAACTTTTACTTAGTCCCTCTGTCCCGTCAATCCTGTTGGACCGTTTGTTCACTCTGAGGGCTTCCTTCAAAGTGTCTCACTTAATGGCCCAGTTAAGGAGAGCAGTGCCAGCAGGTTTTTTTGTCTGGTAAACAAACTGACAGAAGCCTTGTTTTACCTCGATTCATCTCATTTGAAACTCATGTCCTCATTATGTCAGCAGAGCGATGGAGCTGTAAATAAAGGTGGAAGAAAAGACAATAAGAGACTGAGGTAAAAGACGACGAGCCAGTCGACTCGTCCCTCGACTTTTATAATGGAAACGCTCCAATCAGGGACCGGGTTTTAAGTTGGTGCAGTCTATAAACATACAGTATGGGTATATATATATATATAAATATAAATGCACAAACATTTAAGTACTAATGCACCCCAGGGTGCTGCTGTGTGTGTGTGTGTGTGTGAATGTGAGGGTTTGCGTTGCGTTCCTGTGCCGTGGTTTCCCTGTTTTAAGTCTCACAGCATGTTAACACGTGTGTCTTCTATCCGTTCTGATTTCCGGTGTTTTCTTTGCCTCACTAAGCTCCAGCAGATGTTTCTCTGCTTTTCTAAAGACCTTCTCGGCAGCCTGGGCGGAATATCAGAATACCTCTTCCTAATCCACTTTGCCCACTAATCCCTGCTCCGTAGACCTGCTGGCTTGCTTTCTATACATCGCTGCCTCTTTCTCTCTCTCTCTCTCCCTCTCTTTTTCTCGCTCTTTCGCTACGATTCAACGGGGGTCTTACAAGATCGCTATCGAGGAAACCTGCAGAATTAGTCTGTGTCGAGGGACCGGGGAAGGGGGATCTTGCTGCCACATGATTTACTGATATTCAAAGGAAGAGCGGAATTGATCAGAAGCCACGAGCCCTGTTGCTGTCTACTGGGGCTTTGCTAGAGTGAGTTAAGGTTTTCCCATTCCGCTTTTGGCCCACCAAAGCAATGGGGACGGGATTTAGCAGCCTGACAAAAGCTTGAGAGGGATGTGATATGTCATCTGCTGCTGTGGGATACAAGGGGATATTCACAGACGCAGCGTAAATAAAGGCAAAAGGAACAGCCAGTGCTGGAGACACGTCGTCAGCCCACATCCCAGAACGCTGAATGAATGACTGCAGGGCGAGATTTGATTCAGGCGACTGGCAACGGGACATCAGCAGGGGGAGAGGGACGAAATTAGGCTAACTGGGCCGCTTCAAGCCTTAAATTGTACATTTTTTTGGGTTTGAAGGGGTCCGTGAGGCTGATTCGGGTCGACGTATGGACGATTTCATGTTTCTGGTCAAGTGTCGCACCGACTGCACCCTGGGAGCTGTTGGCAGCTTAATAACACGATCCAAACACAGAGAGAAGAAGATACTCCGATGTCAACCACCTCACTGTCTGATGATGCTGTATGTCTGTGTCCTGGACAGTCCTGGACAAGGTGGTGTGTCAGCAACAACATTGCATTTTTTTTTTTTGAACGTGGAGTTTTCACATCATGAAGGTCTCAGTCCAGGTCTGTACTCCGCCGTTGGTGTCTTCGTGGTGTTGGGATTCCCTCAGACCATTTGGCACCACGGCGTCTGAGTAAAGCTGCTGATTTACCGCGCACTCTAAAAAAAAAACTCCATTTTTATGCATATTGGTCTCCTGGCATGAGAAAACACAGCATCTTGATGGAACTTCCAAGAAAGACTTGTACTTCTAATTCCTCAAATCACGAGTGAGTGTTGAAAATGAATTTTAAAAAAAACTACGCTTAAGTTTCAAGCAGCAGATCTTTAAACACGTCTGGATACATGACGTTAAATTATTGGAATTCTATGCAGAGAGATCTTCGTGTGCACCGGTATTAATATTTTTGTGCAATTACACGAGGCAGATTCAGCGCTGATTTTACAGTTTGAATCACAAAACAGTTCTCGCAATCTTCGTATCGGCACGTGACCCCCGAGGATCAGAGTTGCGTGGAATGGCATCATTCCCAAAAATACCCAGCCTCGGTAATTGAGAATTTTTTCTCTGACAAAAACGGTGGTGCAAAGACAGTGAAACCTGAATTTGCACGCCCACCCTCCACAGAGGGACGTGACTGTGCCACTTACGGCAACGTCAGGTGGAAAACACAATATACACACACGCAATTAAACGCTAGGCTAAGTGTTTGAACTGCCGCTTTCCCTTTGCTGCGTGTCAGAATGATGTGTAGGCTCTGGGTTTGTAATATGCTATTTTCTTACTTTGTCTCTTAGCAACAGCACTTTGTCAGCCATGTCAAAGCATTCAGTCAGAGGTATGACAACAAGGTGTGGGCAGTGTACTTGTCTTAGAGTAAGTTTGCATCTCTGCTAGGGAACAAAGAGGCTTCACTTCTCGACTGACAAACTTCTTAGCTCCTATGTTAATCAGGACAAATATCCTGAGCAAGAAGTACATTTTGTAGCGCCCACGCATACCAAGAAATACATACAGGATTATCAGACGGGCGTCATTTGTACGTCTGTGCTCCAAACAGCGGCTCGCTATTCTGAGTAACAGCCTGTACTTTACTTGATTGCGAGCATCAGAGGACGGCTACGCAGAGACAAAGTCAGTCAGACACACATTCACACCTCCGGGCAATTTGGAGGTTCCAGTTCAGCTAACCTGTGCATGTGTTTGGACCGTGGGAGGAAACCAAAACACCAGGAGGGAAATAACAAAAACAGACAGCAGCTGGGTTTGGAAACCATCAACATCACTGCTCTCATCCTTTCAGTCTGAACATATTCTCAACCGCACGCTCTTACACATTTGCAGTCGGTGCTTTCAGGTCACAAACAGACTGACATAATCTGTCTTACGTAATCATTCACTCTCACTCACTCACTTGTTCGCTCACTCACTCACATGTTCGCTCACTCACTCACTACCATTCACTCTCACTCGTTCTCTCACTCACTACCATTCACTCTCACTCACTTACTTGTTCGCTCACTCACTACCATTCTCTCTCACTCACTCACTTTTTCTCTCACTCACTTACTACCATTCTCTCACTCACTCACTCACTCACTCATTACCATTCACTCTCACTCACTCACTAACTCATGCACTCACTCTGTCTATATCAATCACTCTCTCACTTTCCGTCTCTATCAATGTTTTTCACTCACTTGTTCACTCACTCTGTCTGTATCATTCACTCTCTCACTTTCTGTCTCTATCAATATTTTTCACTCACTCTGTCTCTATCATTCACTCTCACTTTCTGTCTCTATCAATATTTTTCACTCACTTGTTCACTCACTCTGTCTCTATCATTCACTCTCTCACTTTCTGTCTCTATCAATGTTTTTCATTCACTTGTTCAGTCACTCTGTCTGTATCATTCACTCCCTCACTTTCTGTCTCTATCAATGTTTTTCACTCACTCTATCAATCTCTTTCACTCACTCGTTCACTCACTCTGTCTCTATCATTCACTCTCACTTTCTGTCTCTATCAATGTTTT
>OMNV01026317.1:0-11976 GCA_900303265.1 Brotula barbata | reverse complement strand
ACCGTGAATTCATCAGCCAAACATGCACAGATCAGCATCGGCTCAATGAAATCTATGACAACTCTGCACGCGTGGCTCATACGTGCGGCGCGCAGACGTTTAATCCCAGGCGTCTATGCAGATTCACTGCCCCGAGTATTGACAGAGTCATTATGCATAAGTATAAATTCAAGTCAGCAATATTTTTAAAGCGTCCGATTGATTATTCTATAAATAAACTCAACTAAATCAGGGCGCGCACGGTTGTCAAAGGTAATTGATTACCAGCGTGTCACACTGCGTGTAGGCGATGGGGGCTACATGTGTGACACGTGGGGAATAAAACGTTACAAAATCATAAAGAGGTGAAATATTGTCCGTGAAATTGTGGACACGGGGATAGATCTTATATCATAGGACATAAAACTACATCATCAAATCAACTAATAATCAGCTGATTATCAGGAAAAATAAGTTGTAATAACAAGGATGAAAAACCATAAACGGCTGAGAAACACAGATGAATTTTTTTTCTGTTTTTCCTTTTGTTTTCAGCTAAAGGACTTGAAAAGAAGAGCATTAATAGTAGAATTTTATTGGATTGGATTTTGGACTGGCATCATATAGTGTGTGTGTATCAAGGGAGACGTGATTCAAGAGAGAATACCTGGAAAAAGTCAACGTGTCCAAATTCAGCTCTAATCATAACAGATAATAGAGCGGAGCTGAGAGTCTCTCTTATTATCTAGGGGGCAGCAGGACGGACTAATGGCCAAAGGTTCTGCTGTTAAATTGTTATCTGGTGCCTTAATAAGCTCAACCTGGGGCCCTGGGAAGATTAACCAAAGAAACACCAGGAGTGATCACACACCTGATATCATCAAACGGCGTTATAGTTTCTAAATTGATCAGCGGCGCTACTTGAAAAGAGAATTATGTGGATTAGCAGAGAGAAGAATGCATAAATCTTCTGTTTGGCATATTTGTTCCTTACGTGGGAGGTTTTGTAGCTAAGTTGCAGGCTACTTATCGAGCGGATGCCACCCACATTTGTTTTCTATTACATATTTCAAGGGAATAATCTCACTGTGAATTTCAACGTTTGAAGGGTGCAATATCAGCTCCACGCTGCTGAGCGAACCAGCGAGTGTATAATGAGCCCTCGCGCCGCATTTACATTTCTGGAAAAGGCAGAGTAAGTTGAGACGAGTCACATTTCAAATTAAAACCAATCCGCTGTAAATCCGCCCGTTACGTCGCGTCCGAGTCCACAGAGTTCTTGTTTTTGTCATTTAAAAACGCCAGATCAGGTGAGGGAATACTTTTCTGCAGACAGGAAACAGATTTCCCCACAGTCGGCGGATTCTAGTCGGGGTCACGCCGATGAGACGGGACAAACGTGTAAACAAACAGCAGAAGTGGGTCTTCATAATCTGATCAATGCCTGCGGCTGTTAGCGCTCCCCACCAGCCAATACACTGCTGCGATGACCATTTATTATGGGCTGCAATGTGCGATTGATGAAGTCTGGAAAATAGCTCTCCCTCATTAGCATCAGCTGACCCCTGCAGATTGTAATGATTGGTCGTGCTTCCATTTGTAGCCCTCGGTTAAAACGAGCTTACCGACAAATCAATAGACGGCGGAAACGGAACATCATCATGCAGAAAACCGCTCGTACCGGGACGAGTCAGTAAAAGTCCCGGTTTAGCGGTGGTACACGGTCGCAGAAAGCTGAGATGAATGAAAAAACGCACTAATGTTCTGTGTGTAGCTTTATTAGTGAAGTATTATTAGTATTCATTTATGACTGCGAGACTTCACCTTTTGAAATATTGACTAACTCTACTATCAATATTGATTCATTACGGCTCCTGTCCACCAGTGTTTATGTTCAAATCATACTCTGGTGTTTGTCTGGACTGTAATTAAAGCAAAATTGTCAGCAAGTCAGATTTAATAAAAAGAAAGAAAGAATGATACTTAATTGATCCCCGTGGGGCAAATTAATTCTCTGCATTTTTACCCATCTTCAATGAGGAGCAGTGGACAGCCAACACATGCTCAAGCAAACACACAGACAACCGTACATGTTTTTGTGGGTGGGGGAACGCAGAGGAAACCCGCGCAGACACAGGGAGAACATATAAACTCCTCACAGAAAGGTGCGGAGGTCGACCCAGGGATTCAAACCCACAACCTTCTTGCCGTGTGAACCACCACCCCACCGTGCTGTCCCCGTTATTGAGATATATGACATATTGTGGACATTTAGTATGTTTAGTCACTTCACAGAGAGTTTTCATGTAAGCACATCATTTGATATGATCTTCAAAAAAAACAATACATGAACCCTGAGAACATCGAAGCAAACAGGCTGGAGCTGTGACACGATGGGATGGATGGATGAGATGATAGATAGATGGATGGATGGATGGATGGATGATAGATGATAGATGGATGGATAGATGATAGATGATAGATGGATGGATAGATGATAGATGGAGGATAGATGGATGATAGATGGATGACAGATGGATGATGGATGGATGATGGATGATGGATGGATGGATGGATGATGGATGATAGATGATAGATGATAGATTGATAGATGGATAGATGGATGGATAGATGAGGATAGATGAATGATAGATTGATGATAGATTGTTGATAGATGATGGATGGAAGATAGATGATCGATGGATGGATAGATGATAGATGGATGATAGATGATAGATGGAAAGATGGATGGATGATAGATGATAGATGGATGATAGATGATAGATAGATGTATGATAGATGGTGGATGATGGATGGATGGATGGATGATAGATAGATAGATAGATAGATAGATAGATAGATAGTTTATTAATCCTGAGGGAAATTACAGCCATCCAGTAGCTAATAATTACAAAAACATGTCATATAATATGATATATGTATATAATAATAACACTATATAATAATAAGGGTGGAACACGTGTCATTAAATGACATCAGAAAGTGAGGTAAACGTCTCCAGAAAAAGCCCGAATGAATCCATACACACACTGAGCGAGCAGCATTTCTCAAAAGCAGCGGGGGAGGGGGAGCCGCTCGAAATCAAGCTATATGACGTCGTTCAGGAGACGTAGCACATGACATAAAGAGGAAAAAAGACGGAAATATATAATCTAAATCCAACCTATACGCAATGTTACGTCCTCCTGCAGTAAAGAAACATACCGAACCCCGTCGCGTCTAATTTATATTTATTGGTTTTATTTGGAATTAGGGTAGGGGGTGGATGGGTAATTTATAGTTCTAATGTTGGTGTCTTGAGTGCTCACTTTGAATGTTTAGCAGCAGTACCAGTGGAGCCATACAGTAACTGAGATAAAATGGCTAATCCCAGGGTTTAATATGCAAAATGCATGCGGAGGCACAGTTAAACACCCATGATTTTCTAAGTCAGACAAATCGTAAAATTCCCACAAAACAGTGGTCCCCCGTGTGCTCTCAATCGTGTTTGGCCGTTTAGAAATGCTGTGTTTTCTCAAAATGGAATCGACGGGGACGTGTGTAATTGTGCTCTAATCCCTCTGAGATTGAGGTTGATGAACCTGTTGTAAACTGTCGTCAAACCGGGGGGGTAAACGTGACTTCAAATGATTTCGAGCACTTTGGCACCTCCAAATAGCGGAAAGAGCTAAAGTCAAAACGACACGAGGGTGGTTATTGTAATTTGGTATGTCAAGACCTAACATTTGGAATAATAGTTACAAGCTGAGCTGGATGGGGAGAAACCGCACAACGACACACACGGATTCGGAGCGCGTCATCGATTATCTGTTTAAAATTCTTTAAACTGAATGGAAGCCCCAAAATGAGAGATCTCCTCCGGATTCAAGCAGAGGAAAAATATAGACGTAGACGTAAAAACCACGAGAGGGGAAAAATCGGCAAGATTCCAGGTAATTACTAAAAATGAAATCCCATGCAATTTAATGATTGTCTGAAAAATGAATGACCAAGGCAGAGATTGGCTGGTTTCACACACAGAGAGAGAGAGAGAGAGAGAGAGAGAGAGAGAGAGGGTGATTGGAGGAGGGGTAATTTGCAATAATTTTCTGCCTCCTGCACCACACAATACAGAAACCTAATATCCACTTCTATTTGGTCTTCCATCATTGATTTACAGTATCATGCCATCTGCCTACATGTCCACTTCTCCTTTGTCTCCAGTAGGGAGAGAAAATCAGATAAAAACCAGCAAATCTCAGAATCCCTCTGCACATGCCACAAAATGTATAACGCTTCGAAAGTCCTCGGCATCGAGGTGAAACGTGCTATGAAATCAGCTCGCCGTTGATTAGCAGCACCGTGAATGACATTATTGCGCCCTCGAGACCCAATCCGCCAATCTGCATCCCAGTGTACGTGATTCATGTCTATTTTAAGCATATTGCACATGAAGATTGGGCGAGGCCGTTTCATGTGAGGGTTGTCGCTGTGACTGTCTATTCATGTCTTCGGTTTGACACCCTGAGCTTTCATATACAGCTAGAAAATCAGAAATCTAAATTAAATTTATATTAAATTACTTAAAGCTTGGAAACAGGCGCGTGAAGTGACGATAAAAAAAGTTCAAATTGCATCTGAACGTTGCTAATGTGAGACACGAAAGCTTTTAACTTTTATTTTTATAGGGATTTTTGGGCAAATAATACAGAAAGAACATACAATATGCACCGTACAAGTGTCCCACTCAGGCAGGGCCTCAATATTTCAGGCTGAATATGTCTCACAGTGATCTGATTTCCATTTGTGTCATGCACAGACAGACAGAGAGAGATAGAAGGAGGGGTGGTGGAGAGAGAGCAAGAGATAGGAATGCATATGGTGGTTGTGCAGCACATAGTCCTCATACATTCTTGATTTTGACCAAATATATGAAACTATCAAAAAGTTATAGAGACAGTTCCAGGACATTGAAGCATTTCCGATCGCATCACAATTGGCTTGGTTCCACCTTTATATCTCTTTTAAAAACACACTTCTGCACATGGGCTTGTACTCACTTCATTGCTGTGTATATTGTATTTGTACTTTTTAAATATATTTTTTAAGATTTTCATATACCTTTATATTCTTGTGATTTTATGTTAGTGTTATTTTATTGGATTCTGCCTTTTATTTATTTTTCCTGTTATAAAGCAATTTGTAACTATGTTGTGAAAGGTGCTATTTTATTTTATTTTATTTTATTTTATTTTATTTTATTTTATTTTATTTTATTTTATTTTTAATTTTATTTTTATTTTATGACTTAATGATAAGAGGTGGCCAGATCTTAGTAAATAGTGAAAGCACCATAAACATTGACAAGTGAGTAACTAAGACACACAACGCTGAGCGGTCCAATGTGCTGTTCTCAAGAACCTTACAACAAATTTCCCATAATCCTCTCCCTGTACGACTGAGTGCAAAGACTGCAACGTGCAATGCGACAGTAGAATAACCAAAATGCGACTACAAAATAAAAGTTTCGAGTATTCATCTGAGACTCTCCCTTCATGTGATGAGTCACAGAAGAAAACAAACTTTGCTACATGTCTCAGATTTCCCCAGATGGGATGATGTGTCATGAGCAACAAAAACCCAGATGTGTTGAAGAACTGATCCCGGTCGGTTGAAATCCTCCCTCTTTATTGTGCACGTCCAATTAGCATCAACAGGAAATGCTTATAGCTGCTTAAGGAGGTTCTATCGTTTATTAGGTGAGAGAGGTAATTATAAACACATTTACCAGCACATCGCTAGAAACCATGTCAACACTAAAGTGAACCTGAGGAGCAGGTGGTGAGAGGAGGTACACACACACACACACACACCACTGACGAGGAAGCTCCGTCCTCTTTAGCGCAAGACTGCAGCGCTAAGTGAGTCTTTGTAATGTTTGAGCAGTTAGCGCCTAAGTGATCACCGTGAAACGACTTAAATCTAAATTAAAGGAGCCCCTGACGTTATGTGTGATTTATCATCACCGTCGCAGCATCGCGGCCGCCGTCCTCGCCGCCAGATCTTTCCCTGTGATTAACCATGCGGGCTGCATCCTTCTCACCACGGGACGTTTTCAGGAAACAGGATCAATTCAGTGAAATCATCAATTTCGGCATATTTGCTTCCCAATTACGCCGACGGTTCCGAGGATGCAGTTGATCTCTTGCTACCGTGTGACATCAGAGTGCTGTGCTTCTTCTGTATCAACCTCAACACATAACCAGAACTTTTAAAAAGTACATTTTTGTAACTTCCAACATGGTTTTGCCGTTTTTGGCTACAGGATGAAAGGAGGCAGTGATTATTCATGAGCTCAGCCTTTGTCGTAGTGGGGGCGCACAATCGCCTGGAGGCCGGATACTGTCCGCCGGTTCAGGAAGTGCTGAGCAAAGATCAGAAGTGAGATACAAGATTCTCCAGGCAAATAACCCAAAAATTTAAAGTTGGAACCATGTACTTAGTTTGTGCTCCGTCGCCGGTTTAGTTGTTCCTTTTTAAGTCATATTTTGGTGTAAAACTACCCGAAGGGTCAAATTTCTTGTGAATTTCTGTCTTTTTTGACGGTGAATTAACCTGAAAAGACTTGAAAAACAACCACACACTACAGGTGTAAATAATTGTCATGTTTGCTTTGCCAACTCAATACAGAAAAAGGATGAGGACAAATTAAAAAAAAAAGGAATCAGGTACCAGTTGCTATGGCAGCAACATCTCGTCCCTCTCAGGGGTCTATATTACCTCGAAAATGGTCACAAATACTCACTTTTTATCGCATGAAGTAGAACCGAAACCTCAGTCTCATAATTATATTACAATAAATACAAATGACTCCATTTCCCTTTTGAGCGCAGGAACCTTTGAGAATTAGACACATACGCTCATGACAGCAGTTTTTGGGGGGGTTGGCTCCACGGCTTCTTACTGAGTTAAGCCAAGGAATATACTAAGCTCCTCCTGAGTTACTGACTTGGCAATGATTTTCTTTCCCCCGAAAAAACCCCAGTACTCATAATTCTCGGTTCTCTCACTCGGTGCTTTCTTCCCGTTGACATCACACGGAACTCCTGATCCTGCGAGAGGAGAGAAAAAAAAAACAGTCGTGATAAATATGACGCGGGCAGTCTGACACCCAGAAGCATTTGCTATAAATATTGAAATATTCCTTCAAAATAAGCAGCATAAGGCTATCAAACACCACATCTGCCACCAAGTTGGTTTTCCTCCTCCGGTTGAAATCAGAGCACCTTTAAATTTTATTTTCTTATAGATCAAAGTGCATCGGCGCCATCCTTCAGCCTGCGTACCGTACATCACTTCCCCCTCTCAGTCTGACTGGTTTAATGACATATTGATTCAAAAACGAAATGAAGCGGCTGCGATTAAACACGTCTGCTGGTTTTATGTAGTCCTGTAAGACGTTTTAAGAGTGATCTGTACTCGGCTCTAATTTTTTTGCTCCCTGTCCTCCATGTATCGCTCATATTACATCTGAGACGGAATTCATTTGAGGAGAGGTTTTAAGGGATAAACGGAGGTCCACGGCCCTTCTGGGTCTTCCGGTGTACGGCGACACGGACAATATAAGCAACCGACTACGGTGACCTGCAAACCCCCTCAAATAAACTCCGGTGGCCTCTGCTCCATTCGCCCATCACTTCAGTCTATTGCCTCTCTCATTCGTGGGGGTTTAGGGGCCTTTAAGTAGCACCGCTCCTCCTCTTCACTCTCTCTTTCTCTCTCTCTCTTTGCACTGTAGATCCAAATTTTTCTCCCAGTCAAAAATACTCCAGAGGCAGGAATAATCGCATTTGTTCATTTAAATCACAATGGCTGAGGCGAAAGAAGCATTGTTATGGCTGAGATATGTTGAGCACACGGCAATCTTGGATAGGGACCTGAAATATCCCCAAGACTTTGATGCCGCTTTGCAGAAGGTAATGACATCCATATGATTACTTTGCCGCCACGCTGCACACACACGCAGAGGAATACACAAGGTGCGCCCATTGAGAGCAGCCAGGGAAGAGAAAAAAAAAGTCACTCAAATCAAAATACAACAATGGTGCAGACAGCTGGACGGAGAGGAGTTCTGGAAAGAGAATAGCTGTGTGATTGGTGAAATATATTCTGCTTCTGCAGCCATGAAAAGGAATCAAATCTCTCCACACTCACGGCCTCTGGCCTTTGAACAGGAGAAAATCCACTTTATGGTTACGTTGGTGCCAGATGGCTCTATTCCGCTTCCAATGGCAAATATTTTTGAAGGGCACTCATTACTGTCCCCTGTGTCGCTCTCAGGTATATGATCAAACTTTAGTATGTTTCCCCGTCACATGCAGAGTTATACGAAGGAGGCTAGCAGTAAAAAAATAACCCCAAAGTGGAGCGTTATTCGCAAATTAGCGAGAAGAAAAAACTCGGACAAATAGTGTCATTCTCACAAATACACACGCACACACATGCCACCGAAATCGCGTGTATGTAATACGATAAGTTATATGTGTGTGTAAGCACGATCGTATGCATTTGTGAGGTTACACGAGTGTGTGCGCAATCATAGTATGTATTAGACTGTACTAAAATGCACAACCTGTGTGCGCACATGCTTTTATGTGCATGTGTTCAGTGTGTGTGTGTGTGTGTGTGTGTGTGTGTGTGTGTGTATGACAATGCGGGTTTTTTTCTCGCAAATTTGTGATTTTGTAAATTCAGGACATATCCAAGTTTTTTCCTTGTGAATTTCCAAATTTTATTTTACTTTTTTCAAATTTCTCACTTTATAATCTCAGAGAATATCCAAGTTTTTTTCCTGTAATTTTTAAAGTTTTTTTTTCCCCCACAAATTTTAACGTTTTCTCGCATTTTACAATTTCAAAGAATTTAGCTCTGTATTTATTTATCTTTTCACCCATAGTGGCCTTCATTAAACCGAGTATCCATTGTAAGTCATTGGAGCCTTTTTTGAATGAAATGTGTGTAACATAAAGATTTATTGGACTGAGTTCCAGGTTGACGTCATAGGTGCCCCCAAAAAGAAAAAAGAAATAAAATGCAACTGCCGCTAAACAAGACTGAAAATGCGACGTAAAATAACATTAAACACAGAGCTAACACACACAGCCTCAAATTAAAGGTCAACAACAAAACAGCAAGAGAAGAACACAGAGTGCTTTAATGCACTGAGAACTGAATTATGAATGATTTTTTTGCCAATTATTTGTGCATGGGGAGTTGCTGAAATATGGTTTCCTGCACAAAAAAATTGTAAGGATGTGTCCAAAGGTAACAGAGATTTTCTATGTCTTTGCAGTTTATCATTTCAGATCAAATTTTAGAGGATCTTTATCAAATATACACATGATTCAAATGCTGGGCGTTTAGATGCCATCTGCCATCAGTCATTCTAATACACTCAATACCTTGTACCACTTCAAACAAACTGGTACACACACACACACACACACACACACACACACTCTTGATCAAAACAGTTTTTATGTCATGCCATGATTTATCCATAAATGGTCTAATATAGACAATAGAACCTAGAGGATGGTGAGCTGGTGTGATAGAAACGAGCATAAATCAGTGTATACGTGTGTGATTATTATATAAACATTGTAACAATGAATAAACCCATGGTGGAATTTGAGCCTGACCCATTCCAGGCCATAATGAGGAAGAAAAGCTCCTCCGGGGGGGAGAAGGAGGCGATGGCTGTCTCGCCCAGCATCTCTAATAATCGCCGCTACGCCAGTCTGCTTACGAAGCAATTAACAAAGTGGAGAATAAACAAAGTGCTTCTTAACATTAATGACGGAAAGTTAGTGCGCACGCAGGGAGGCAAAGAGCCTTCGCCCACAGACGGACCGGAAACATCTACACCGACAGGATACAAAGGAGAAAATGAAACACTTTACTTTTGCTTTGCTAAAGGATGACGTACTGCTACAAAGGTTTCAAGAAAAAAAAAAAAAGAAAAATGTCACAGAAAAGCTCGTGGGAAGCAAGCTTTTATCCACACAGCTGAGCACTCACCGGAGCAGAAATAAAAGGGTAAATTAAACATGAAATGAGATTTAAATGTATCTCCGCTGTCAGTAGCATGTGGTGTGTGTATTACCAGGTGGCTCACATGTGTAGACACTGTGTACACGGGTGAGTGTCGGTGTCACGGTTCGGCTCAGCGCTGAGTCACTTCGTACTGTATATGTTAGCTTTTTGTCTGTGGGGAGACGCGTGTGTTGTTTAATTTGCCGTCGATGTTCTAACATCCATAAAATGTCCGTCTGGGGTGTTTATTTTGTGCAGTATACAGTAGAAATGTGTCCTGAGAAGGCAGTGAGACGTGGAGAGTAACAAATCGATCACAAACGATCGCAAAGGAAATTCTTGTAATTCTGAAGTACAATTATTATCCATTAAATACTTTTATACTTGGATTAAATCATCACCAGCAGCTGAATGATCTTTACTAAAGTATGTTTTTAAATACTGTAGTATTTACAGTACTTAGCTAGCTGGGTTCACGGACAACAATTGAAAATTAGCCGTTTGGCTAACATTAGCACATTCGCTGTGGTGTCAGCTAATGTGCGCCGTTCCTGTTCAAATGAAATTGTAAATAACTAAATAGGTTATAAAAAACTTTCGGCGCCAGCGGGGTGTAAATATTTTTGAAAATTATTACTTTTCAAGGCTATATCTAAGGGAGAATCTATACTTTTACTTAACTGCTTTGTCAACACAGATTTGTTACTCTTTGTTACAAAATGAATTTGAAATCAGACTGGGAGATGAAATTAAGACTGAAAAAAAGTTCGATTTTTACTGAAAGTGAAAATGAAAACTGTACGAGTGGAGTTGAGCTGTTTTGGAATCAGATTGCGTTCTTCCTGTTGTGATTAATGTGTCCTCCGAAATGAAATATCATCTTCACATAATGTTTGAGAAGCTTCATTCAAGAGACTGAGGATCCGGTTCACATTTATCTAAAACGCGTACAAAGAAAAATACTTAGCTGAATGACTTCTACTCGAGTACACGACACCAACTTTTGCTCTACTTTGAGGTACTTTATGCCCTTTTTATCACATGAACCCTAAATTCAAATAGATGAAAAGATTTGTAACTTATTTGCTGCAGTCCGACATTACAGTCGGGCGTTTTTCCATAATTTCACCGTGGCCGCGGTCAATTATTCACTCTCCATCCTCCTCTCACCCTCTGCGCTCGCCAACCCGACAATAAAAATGTCACCGAGGGGCAAAGTGTCTGATGTCATTACCGAGAGGAGACAGGAGTGTGGCGCTGCGGCCCCCCTCCCCCCGTATCCGCCCCCCAAATGTTACACCTGACGGCTCGTTCCCGCGCCTGTACTTTGTGTTTCCGGTAATTTGTTTAGTTGGTTGGAGCTTTTCCTTTTCATTCCATGCTGTCATGTTGATACGGTGTCTGGCGGCGGCAGCGGTTAAATATGAATAATACAAAACACATTCGGTGCAACGTGAAACACGGGCATTAAAACGTTCCCACCAATTAAAGGTGACTCGGGGTTAAGAGGACCGCTTAGGAAATTATGCAAATACGGCGGCTAGGATTAAATGTCACACGGTAACAATAACCTTCATCAAATGACTTGTTATGGTTTGGCAGGAAGTTCCTGACACTCAGCGGAGAGGACAGAGGCTCCGGCCTTTTAATTTGCTGGACAACGATGGCGCGCCTCGATGGCCGCGTCCCGCCCAAGACGGAGGCGTGACCCTGTCAGCGAACAAAGCCCGGTGCCAAAATTAACCTCGAATTATTTTTGAAACAATTATAACCCACGGTGCTAATCTCTTTCACGAATGAGGTGCGGCGGAAAACGAATGTCGATTTCTTTTCTCTTGAAAGTTGCTCCGACGTTAGCCTCGCTGCGCTAGCTTATGCTAACACGGCGTTTATCTTCGCCAG
>OMNV01026316.1:0-11778 GCA_900303265.1 Brotula barbata | reverse complement strand
AACGGCAATGCGAACTGACTGAACACACAACGGGGCCGGGCCGGGGTTGGGGGTGGGGGTACATCCTGACTGAGTAGACCACTTACACACAACATGAATACAAAGACCAAACAATAGGAATAACACACCATAAGACAAGTCCACATGGAAGAAAACCAAATAGTAAAACTATGAGGAGGATTTTATTTATGTTTGTGGATACAGGAGACGGTCATGTCCCTCCACACTCTTGAGTTTGACTTCCTGACTGAACAGGATTTAACAAACAGTCTATTAAATGTGCATATAAAAATGATCATAATGTTCACAAATATACAGAGCAGTAAAATGTGTAGTGTAGTCATTTATCTACACGCCTTTATTTGTATTTGTAAAATACATGCGCAATCAAAATACAATCATAAATTTATGACATTGATTTTTTTTTTAGTTTCACCATCAGACTTCAATTGTTAATTTTGTTGTTGTTCCTTTCATTAACTGTAGCCTCTTCGATACAGAGGAATCAGCGGGAAAATTAACAGAAAAGATGTTCTGGTGTCTGTGGCAGCGACTATCTTCCACAGACCTTTCCGAGCTCCAGTAATTGCGCTTCTAAACATTCCAGCATCCTGGAGCTCTAAATCCACCGCAAATCACCACCAGGGACATTAAATTTGTAACGGCTGTCGGCTTTATTTAGACGGATCAACAAACACGTCAGTTACTTAAACTTAAGGAATTATGGACGGATTAATCTGGGAGATTTTATGTCATTCTGACGATGTTTTGGCATTGCTGCTGTTTGATTAAAAATCAATATCTAACGGGAACGGCTGAACTGAGAACTAACGAATGAGTGGGAGGCGCTGTTGTGTCTTCACTGCCATTTCTTCTCCTCTTCCTCTCTCTCTCTTTGTGTGTATAAAACAGCACTCTGCGTGATCCAGCTGTGAACTGCTGATGTGGTCTCATTCTGGTCCAGTTCAGACCCACACCTTTACCACCATACGCAGGCACGTTTATGTAAAGAATGAGTGAACGAGGGATTATAATTTCTCAATCAAAGGAAAAGGCCGTGGAAAGGCCCTTGTACGCTCTGCTGCTGCCTACGTGCGAGGTCAGGTCTTTAAAGCATGCAGCAGCTGATCCTTACTCACCGTGGTTCATTCAAATGACCAGAGCTGCTGCAGTGCTCTTTTTCATCCATTATATCAGTAAACACTCTGCAAAACTGAAGAATTACAGCTCCATAACATTGAGCGTTCCTTCCAGTGATTTTCTGTGGGCAAACAGACTTAAAAAAAGTCTCTAAAACGACCCAGGCTTAGCAGCACTGACTGTACTGACTGTATTCTGACTGGATGTGGATCAAATCAGTGACAGTGTCGCAGGTGAAATGGTCTTTCCTGATCAACCTGTATTCGTTTTCAGTTTATTGTTATTGGAATTTAAAGCGGAATCAAATTTTTTTTTTAAAGGCAGGTTTTGGAGAGCCCAGTTGAAACTTGAGAGGGGCTCAGGTTGTTTGAGCAGACATGGAAGTGCTGCTGGACTTTGATCTGGAAATGCTGGTATGTCCCCCTCAGCTCTTTGACCTTCACTTTGAGTGTTGCGGGTGCAGAGCTGATGGGGGTACTACAGGGTGACCAGGAATGTCACTGGAATCCCGCCCCCTACCCGTTCCAGTTCCCGTCTGGGTCTTTGAGGGCCTGGAAAGGTGTATCATGGGAGAACATCTCTTGGGACCCTGTTGAGGATTGACAACTGTGGCCTGGGCCTCAGATCCTGTTGCAATCCCAGACCAAACACAAACGGTGTTGAGCCGCTGGACGTGTCCCAACATGCTGGGACTCACGCTGCACCTACAGTTGGTCTACTTTGGCCTGCTCCTCTGTGACACCCACGTCTGAGTGTATAATGCCCAAAATGTCCAATATACAAACGGAGTCATCTAAATCAATGAAGTTTTATGTGTTTGCGTTTAATCGATTCCACTGCTGTGCTGATGGCCACGGCTAGCAGTCGCTTGAAATGGTTCAAACGTGTGGATCAAGAAATTACTCAAATTTGGAAGTATTATGCCTTATGTTACAGCTACTTTACTTCATGTCGACTATTGGAAGTGATGAATTGAATGGAAAATCAATGATGCTTTGTAGATCATTAGAACTACATAGAATCGCAGAAACACAAAAAATTATGAAAGTGAACTGGTTGTGTTGCGGGTGTCTTCCAGGTCCTCTTGGCTCCTCTTCATTCTAGGAACCTGTCTTTTCAAACCAGGTTTTGAATAGCTCATTTCAAAAGTACCTGTTAATGTCAGGGCCTCTTTGAATGCATCAACGCGTTCTTCTGAACGGCTCAGACTGACAAGAGTGTTTGCCACGGCCCGAGCAGTGTTTATCTCCATCCTGGCTTTTTTTGAAAACTGAATTTAAGTTTCTGTAGTCTGTCATGGGCCAAATGATCCATAGTTCCACGTAATAACATACGACCTTGTTCCATTGGTCTGTTGATCTACTTCGCCAGCACTCGAGTCAGCTTTGCATGTTGGTCTGCTTTCTGTCAGAAACCTGGACCTTGAATAGACGGAGGCTGTTAGTAGCTTCTGTAGTCAGTGCCTGTGAATTGGTTTGGGGGAATCCTTCCCACTGTGCATTGCTGTGTTATTTTGAGATGAGTCATGCAGCGAAAGCGCTCATGCTCCCTTGCGTGAGGTTTGGTTTGTAGGTGTGCCAGGGGGAATACTCCTGAGGTGTTTGCTGAGTTGGGATGCCATCTTGGCACAGTGAATGAAGAAACTCTGATCAGCTGCCTGGCTTGTTCTTGGTTGATTTGAGTTCCAAATTTGAGCGGTGCTGGCTTGTTTACATTCTCTAACTGTTGTAACATTCATTAATGAACCACACATAGTGTGACATTACCCAACATAAACCACTTCCTGATTTAGGAGTCATTTTTGTTATTCCGTACAGATAACAGTCATGGTGCTTTATTGACTCAATGACAGATTGGATCAGACAATTCATCCTGTCAGTGGATCAGACCAGTCTGATAACTATAACTGTCATTTTCCATCTGTCAGAGTGGTTTACATTTGAATATTTGAGACCAGGACACTGACCAAGGCCTCTAACACACAGATGATATACCAATTCATTTCCTAACCTGTGTGTATTTGGAACAGCTGTGCTATTAAAACAACTTTAAATTAAAGATTATATATTCATTTTGTAGTTGAACATTATTTTGACAGTTAATATAAATGGCTATATGTAGACATCAGCATCATCTACAGTTTCAGAATATGAAACGTTTTTGATAGTCCAAGTCCGGATTCCGTTACGCTGATCCCTCAAATAGTGCGGTGCAAAATAGTAAAGACGGGTTTCACAGCTATATCAGAGTGAAAAAGACCACTATGTAGCCAAATTAGCCACCATTAATATTTATTTATCATTATTCATCCTTAAGCTATCAGCTATTATGGAGTATTGGATGTTAAACCCAACCTGTATCAGTATTTTCCTTCCATTTTCCTTCATGAAAGTGTTGTTAGCAAGTGTGCATAAATGGAGAAATCCCCTCTGTTATAATAATTTTTGTTCTCACAATGGAAACTGAGGCCGTGGAACATTTTTTGTTAGCCTCTGTGGTCTGTGGGAAATGAAACAAACTAAAAACCAAAAAGGTTCCTACTGTTCAATTACAGGAGTTGTTATTGATGTGAATTCCCTTCAGCTAGTTTATAGCTTAGTTTATCTTAGCTAGTAGCGTAGCTTACGCTGAGCTGAAATCCCTCGCCACACCTCGCAACTAGAAGTTTGTTTGTTTGAGTGCTTGTGTGTGTACATGCACACAAACACACGCACACACACACACACACACACACATCCTTACATGACATTGGAACCCATAATTATAAACAACAGCACAGCTAGAAACATGTCCAGAGTACATTCTGAGAAACATACAGTACAGTAGAGTTCCTATAATGCATTAGCACGTTAGCAGGATATTATGGCACAATATTTTTTATTCTTCCAATGTTAGCTAGTCACATTTGATCTATCTATCTATCTATCTATCTATCTATCTATCTATCTATCTATCTATCTATCTATCTATCTATCCATCTATCTATGCAGTGCTGCTGCAGACATTTTCTTTTTGTCATTGGTGACAAATATTCATTGTTCAGCCTTGATTCAGGCCCTTCAACAGCATCTCAGCTCAGCAAATCAGGAAGTGGTATTCTGGGTCGCGCCTCTTGAATATTGATGACGTTTCCCCCAGCTCACCTCACGGAAGATGTGTGTGTGTGTGTGTGTGTGTTTGTGTACTGTAGTCATCCTCCACACTCTTCTTTTCTTTGTTTGGCTGACTTGTCCCTGGATCGGCATCACTGAATTCATATCTCAGGATAAATATGAGATAGGCGATATGATGTAAATATAGTGTGTTTGTCATTAAAGGCTTCTGACGAAGGCCTCCGGTCAACAAGCCGCCTCTTCCCTGTTCCTGTTTCTATCCGGGTTCATATGGAAGCTTTGCTCCGTCCGTCTGTTTTCTGCTTGAAGTTGAACCACAGCAGCACACATTTGCAAGGCCCCTCACAGAATAATTCATTTGATGCTTTGATAAGTGGTAATGGACAGAGTAAGGTATAATTCATACGCCCCACATTTCCTTGGACAGCCTTTGGCTTCCACAAAGAGTTTCAGGTCTGCAGCACCTCCCTCAGTGTTCCCCGTTCTTTCAAGGCTCTCTCGTCTGGGTGAAGCGGCTCCATTTATTATTTAAATCCCTCCATAATTCATCCATTCCACTCAGAACCCCCTCCGCTTCTCATTTCTCATCCAGCGCAAATTAGCACGAGCTCCATTTCTCTGTTAACTATAAAAACAGTAAGCGAGCGGGGAACAAGTCCAAGTCCAAGATGGACGTCCTCCCTCGGTCCGGCGGAGACGTCTCCGCGCTGATTCCAGTCCTCTCGCTGATTTGATGTTGTGTGACACATTGAGTCTAATTTGTAGCCTAAAGAAGCCAACAGCTGTGTCCTATTTTGTTTAGCTGTTGTCGGGGTGATGTCACCGTTTTCTGCCTTGTAAGGCTGTTTTGCTCTGGGCGCTCGGTGTGAGGATGTCAGGAGCATTTCTCTAAGCTGATGATGAGGAAAGCAGGGGATGTGCAGCTTTTACGCTAATCTGATAAGTCAGCGTGGGTCGTTCTGTGCACTTTTATTAAGCATATTTACCCATTTCAAATATCTCTCTGCCATCTGCTCTGACTTAATACCTCGTTATATTATTATTTATTATAATGACTAATTTTGACGTGGTTATAGTTTATTTTTGTATGGAGGTTGAACAGACCTTCGTATTTTATTTTTAAGATATTTCTATACTTACACGGTTCTGTGCCTGCTCTGGTTTCTACGTGGGGCTGTTTTACTTATAAATAAATAAATTGAGAACAACATCAGCAATGTGGACAGATATAAATAAAAGGAAATCCATAACCAAGAGCTTATCAATTTACCAAAAAAAAAATAAATGTGGAAAAATAGAAAATATCAGACATAATAGAAAAAAAAAATATTAAAATCTTTTAAAAAAATACAGACTTAGCAGGACTGATTTGTAGTCCAATCTGGATTTATTATAAATAGGAGCTCCACCGTAGGAGATGTCAGATACAGGTCTGGCTTTATTAATTCTCTGTTCTTTTCACCACTAAAACAAAGCAATAAGCTGCCTCAGATATGACATTAGTTATTGTCAGGAATCCACAGTGTATCGTGAGTGGAGCTGAGTCCAGTGGACACTAAACCAGAAAGAGGTCTTTTCCTGACTCCTGTGGAAAACAACAAACCGAAGATGACGGGGAATTCAGGACACAAAGACTCTTAATATCACATGATTTGTTATCTTTGTTTTTGTGGGAAGATATGTAGAAAAGTTAGGACCTTTCTGTTCTAATGTGGGGACATTGTGGACGTCTCGACCTTGTTTTTATATATTTGGCGTAATGACTTGAATGTCCTGTTGAAGAAACCCGTACTCTGACTGAGTCCTAGACCAGCGGTTCCTAATCCAGCTGTGAGCGATCTCTCCTCTGCTCTCTGTGCACCGTGGTACAGCAGATCACCGGGTTCACAAAGTGTACCTGTTTGCTCCAAGCCCACAGGTCCCAGCACGCCTGGCCAAGTGTCCCGGCGTAGTGGGACACGTAGACATAACATGAGCGGTGAAGCAGACTGGAGTCTGGCTGACATTCCTCTGTCCTGATAGCTGACATTGATAACGATGTCTCTTCTTTCTCCACAGATGCAATGAATGAAAGTCAGCTGGGTAAGTGGAAAACTCACCGTGTGTTGTATCTTCACATTTATTCTTACATTGTTATAACACAAAATAAATCATCGATGCAGCCGACACTCACTCTAACCTTCATATGACATCACAGTTCACAATGTGTATTCATTTCTACTTTGACATCACTAATGGAGATTTACGTGATCAGGCATCAATCAATCCATCCCTGATCTCTGTCAGGCCTCACAGATTGTTCAGTTTGCATCTAAATGATGACATAAGGAACTTTAGATTTTTCATATTAGGAATAACAACATTTAACAATCTAAGACAACCCTGAATGTTTCCAGAGAAGAGGAAACGCATGAAACGCAAAACAATCTTTATGTGTAGGTTATTTTTTTCTTATTTTTGTCATGAATTCAGCTCTGGCAGTCTGTAAAATGTTTGATGATGGAGGAAGAATGTTTCAGATGAAGCCGAGCTCCGTCCCCTGGGTGAGCACCGGGGGCTTCACTTTGCTCCTGCAGGAGCGCTGCCTGCTCGGTGGGATCACTGATGTCATTGAAGAGGGTTTGGCTGCTCGGATTTGTTTTTGGTGCAGCGATATGGATGTCCAAAGATTTAAAAAAAAGATGAAAACGACTCTGCCAGGTGAGGCCGAGGCCACATGAGGGTGAGGATGAGTCAGGGCGTCATTCTGTGGACAATAAACGTGTCCGGCATCATTTTTCAAGCTATTTTGGTATCCGAGGCTAGATATATATTGCATCCCCCCCCTCTTTTTTTTCTTTATCTAGCAAAACATAAAATAAAATGTGTTCAACAATCCAAAAAAAAAACAAGTAAAAAAGTCTTTAACAATAAATTACACTGATTATTACAACAAAAGACAGCTGGAATCAGAGAAACAATAACAGTACAAGAACCGTAAAACCAGCAGAATAACAAGACAAAAAAAATCAAAATAAATAAATCAAAATTAATATGAGGGAATTGCAAATCAAAAGAGGGAAAAATGTGAATGAATGTCAACATTGGCTTTACATATTTCTGCAAAATATTCCTGTTCATTGTTATTTATTAGTGAATCTTTGTGTTATATATTGATGGTACGGCCCGTTGAATCTTGCTGTGAATTCATCCGAGGCTTTCTTCATGACGGTTCTAGAACAGTCCGACCAACTCATGACTGTTAACGCTCGTCCTCAGCATCACTCGTTTGCTAAATGACCCGTAGCCTTGACTTAAAAGGACTAAAACGCTAATACCGGGACTAGACGGACCAAAAGGCTCTTCACCAGATTGCTGCGCTCCGTGCACGTTTAGAGGGTGGAACACAGCTTGTTGTGGTGCTGTTGAAGGTGGAGGGTTTATTTGGATCAGGAATTTATTAAACTTGGAGCATAACAGATTGGGTATTTTACAAACCTGGAACTGGATCCAATATGGACGTGGCTCTGAAACAATCCTACAAACCACAGCTTGCCGCTTACACAACTTGAACATTTCTGTGTTTTTTGTGGAAAAAAGGCACAGTATGATGGTAATAAGAGTATAGTACAAAGACAGGTAGGCATGTGTGTGTAGAGGATAATGTGTGGGTAGCACGGTGCTGTGTGGTAAACCATATAATCCTGTCACATCTCTGCTCTTCACCTCCAGCAGGAAGCAGTCCTCCCTCTCCTCCCTGTCAGACGGGGCTCAGTGCTGTTTCTGAATAATTCTCCCTGTTTGCTTTAATCCGCTTGAAGTTTAAAACGAGTGTGTGTGTGTGTGTGTGTGTGCGCCGTTAGGTCATTTCGCATGATGTCAGCCATGTGCTGGAATTATATGATTGTACCCAGCAGAAATTCACACAAGGTGTATTGTTAAAAATGTGGAAATGCTGTTTTAAGGCTTCATCCACGCATGGGGTTTTCCACAAATATGCAGGGCTGTGGTCGCAAAATCTGCAACCGATGCTGCCAGTTAGGAGGTTGAGCTGCGATGCATTTCAGTCAGGATGTCGGTGCGATGGCCCGGGCACGGTAAAACGGAGACGTGTCAATAAAGCCCTTTTATCCTGACAGTATTTAGGTTACGTGCGTGAAAGACGGCATTCGGATCAGCAAACTGTAGCGGAAGCACGTCAGTCAGCATGAGATGAAAACACGACAGCAATGATCAAAAGGATCCATTGAAGCTCATCGTTGTTTGTTCGGTTTAGATTTTAAATAGATAAAGCGTGTCACTCCCCTGGTGGTCCTCACCAACCGAACAGGAGATGGGTCAGTAAACATTCAAATAAATAGATGCACAAACATTCACATTCTATTCTAATGAAATTTAAATCCGTCCGGCAACAAGCTTATTTTCTAAATGTGTAAATGTGAACCCCCTCCCCCACCTCTACCCCATCGTTCATTATTATTATTGAAATTCAGAGGACTTTTTTGTTTTTTTTTGCATAAAAACACACGTACGTTTATCCTCCTGTTTGTGTGTGTGTGTGTGTGTGTGTGTGTGTGTGTGTGTGTGTGTGTGTGCGCGTGTGCTCTCTACACAGCAGAGAAAAGTTTGAGTTTATTCTACATTGATATGTGCGTCGGTGTCGGTTTGTCTGTCTGTTTGTGGGGTGTTTGACCCTCGGTGGACAGGTTGGACATGAATCTGAACCCACATTTTGGTACCAGTTGGCCTGATGGTGGCGCTGTAAGAGGGACTTTTTTTGGCCTATAACTATTGAACAGTAAGTCATAGAATCATCATTGTACCAGGATTCTTTACTTCTATCCGAGTACCCCATCCATGTTTGCCCCTCCATTCTCTAGTTTATTTATTTTTTCCCCCTAAATTGTTGCTGTCGTTCCTACAATGACTTTGATATAATTTAAAGTAGTAGTGAAGTTATTTTAAAATGTTAAATAATTTCTGCTAATCCAGCTCTGCCCCTCTAGCTAATGACATCGTTCAGATGTGATGAACCTAGTGGTATGGACAGCTCTAAGTAAACATCATCATCTTCATCCTGTGGCCCTCTGACACAGAGGTGCATTTTATTCTTTAAGCTGAGGAGAAAACAGACTAAAAACTGAACCGCTCCAGCCTGTTTCTGCTCTTTGGTAATGACAGTACAGAAAAGAAGATTCAACATAAATCTTATGGAGGGCTGCTCGTTTTATGATGGCATCTATTCGGCTGACATCAAATATACCTGGAATTTCCAGCAGCGACTCTGATTTTCCTTTACCTCCTCGTCTTAAATCACAACCCGTCTGCCTGGCCCCTCCTGGTGTCTCTGCCTCCCAGATTAGAGGTCTCCTCAGGGTGTAATGACAGAATTGTGTTCCTGTCAGTTCCTGCTGCTGAGAGTGGGCTAATAGTCACGTTAGCCCACGCAGCATGTCATTAACTCTCCACCCGTAGCCCAATGAGGGCCAAGTCTGTCATTTGGGGGCTAAATCACAGGGCATGCAGGCCGGAGATCACAGTCACGGCGCAGCTCTGAAGCTCCGGCGTTTCCACCCACCCTCCCGCGCCTCGCTTAATATGCAGCGACTTCCACATGCTGCATTAACACGAAGGAATTACTGCAGCGGCGAGCGCGGGAGCAAAATGGAAGTCAAAGACAGCCGCTGTGATTATTGAGATCGTTTCATCAGATTTCCCATTCGAAACGCGCGGCTCATGCCCGACTTTGATTGGATGATTCGTGGTTATCACTCGGGTGATTAGCAGCCCCACGTAGCATCTATCACAGGCCCGGCTAATCTGCTTTGATTATTAGCCTCTAAGCCTTCGTCCCACGCTGGGCTTGACACGGATTGAGTGATGAGAAATTTCACTCTTCATATTTGTATTCTTCTATCTGTACTTAGTTGTCAAACTGGTAATTGCATCACCCGTAGTTTTGAACTTTGCTTCCCTACACTTTTGTCCAGCCTCACACGTGCAAAACTTTTACTTAAATACCCAAAAGTCCAAAGTTTAACTGTGGTATGAACATTAGATGTACCAGTATTTAAATAAAAGTATTTATTGTCCCAGAGCGACTGAAGGCTTTGGTCCAAATACGAAAATAATTGCAGATGTTCCAATAATAATAATCGTCAAATCAAAATGAACTGTAATGTAAGGATGTCAAATATATGGTCCGTGGGCTCGAACCGGCCCACTAAAGGGTCCAATCTGGCCTGCTCGATGATTTTGAAAAATGTAAAAATGACGTCATTGCTATAAAACGCACTGCTCTTCCTAAATTGTCCACTAGTGGTTATCTCTTAAAAGAGAAGCTAAAATGCTGTGGCGTTCCGTTTGTGCCTCGTTCAGACCTCGCTCCCTGTGTCTCCGTGGCGCACTGAATATCTCTGCTCTGCACGCCGCGCTCCACGACGCCTTCGCACCCGCTCAAGTTTGCGTAGTGTTACAAATGTGCCGCAAAAGCACCAAAGACCGGCTCTCTCACCCGGTCGCCGATAGAATCAACGGATGTTTTAGGGAACCACTGTAATAAATGCTGACTAAATGGCATTAAAACTTGGATTCCCACACAGTTCGGGTTAGTATCTTGTCCAGGTCGTTACAATACATTTACCGAAATAATCTTACTAAATACAATTTTTAGCACTAAAATACTATTTTCCTGAAATAATCAAACAGTAATAACATGATAATAATAAAAATACCAACCAAAACTGTGTTGATTGGTCTCCGTGTGGACCTGAACTAAAATGATTCAGATCAGCTGAAAAAGTACAACCTCCTCAACAACCTGAAAGAAGGCTCTAAGATGATGCAGGTCCAAAGTATTTACCCAGAGAGAGGCGGTGCTGTCACGTTGATTGAAAACTGCCGTCATGGACGTCTGAATCATTCCGACTATCAAATGTGAATAAAAGAGAATAAAGGTGGAAATGGTGAATTATCTGCAGACAGACATTTACACGTCCCACTGTCTCTGCACCCGGTACACATTTAGTGCTCACGGAGAGCTTTTAATGCCAACCACAGCCTCGGCTCGCCCTGAAGCCAAAGCACCATGGGAAACGGGCTGAGCGCCACAGATTTAACTCTAATTTTTTTCATTTTTATAGGCCTGTGCCTTGGTGAGCAGATAAGGAGTGGATCCTTTTTGATCCCTGTGAGCCCGATGGTAGCAGAGCTGTCAGTGGATCCTGGAGTCACGGGGGGCCAGCTGATAATTATGAGAGAACATGACCTTGTTATACAATACATGTACGTCTTTAACTCGCCGCCGCGACCTTCTCGGCCCAGATTTTCCTCTGCCTAACTTTGCCCTTTATCGGGCACGTCGTGTAAGGTGAGGGCCGCGACGTGAATAACATTGGTATTTGCACAACAGCCCGTGCTGAGCGGAGAGGAGAGGAGAGGAGAGGAAGAGAGGAAAGGAGAGCTAACTGGAGCAGGAGAATGGCGCTGTTCAGCGAGGTTCACGGCTGTTATTCCTACAGGCCATGAGCGTGAACGCAGCTAATGC
>OMNV01026315.1:0-20850 GCA_900303265.1 Brotula barbata | reverse complement strand
TATGATAAATCTTATAGTTAGGGCTGGATCAGGATCACCCTGGACCAGCCCCTAGTTATGCTGCTATAGGCCTAGACTGCCGGGGGACTTCCCAGGATGCACTGTGCTTCCTCCTTCTCCATCTATACTTAGTCATGTCCCATTACTGCATATTACTAACTCGTCTTCGTCCCCGGAGTGTTTTTGCTTTGTCACCCGTCAGGTCCACATGGAGTTTAAGACGGCTTCCAGTTGGACTCATATCCAGATTCATCTTTGCTACTGTTCTTGTTTCAGTTGCTCTCTGTTTTCTCTCTTTGTGTCTCCCCACCCTCTCCCACTTTCTCTCTCAACCCAACCGGTCAAGGCAGATGGCCGCCCTCCTAGAGCCAGGTTCTGTTCAAGGTTTCTTCCCTTTAAAAGGGGAGTTTTTCCTTGCCGCTGTCGCCAAGTGCTCGCTCATGGGGAATGTTGGGTCTCTATATATTGAACTGCTTTACCTGTAAAGTGCCTTGAGATAACTTGTGTTGTGATTTGGCGCTATATAAATAAAATTGAATTGAATTGAATTGAATATTGTATTGTTCTGTACCGTACCGTACCGTACCGTATCGTATCATATCGTATCGTATCATATCGTATTGATCTGTACCGTACCGTACCGTACTATCGTATTCGTACCGTACCGTACCGTACCGTATCGTATCGTATCGTATCGTATCGTATCGTATCGTATCTTGTCTTGTCCTGTCCTCGCCGGTCCTGTTTTATATTACATCATATTATATTATGCACTCTTCTTTTTTTATGAAATCAGAATTGTAGTCAAAGTCCAAACATTTGTCTCGATCACCATATTATTACTTCTGGTAAGAATGTCATGTTTTTGTTTCAGACTTTGTTCATATAACTGAAAAAAAATTTGACAGATTTTTATGACATTTTATGGAGACCTGGGTCATGGGCCAAAGAAGAATAAACTAATCCATCAGCTGTAATGGAAAAGATCTGTATCCAATGACAGATTATCAATAGGCGTCATCTGGGTTGGATCTGGGGGTCAAAGGAATGTACTCAGATTGGGGCATAATCAGGTGACAAGAAGGTCAACCAGTGTACAACTGCTGCCATCATCTAGTTGACTTTGTGCTGATTCAGCAAAGTACAAAAAGTTTTAATGTTTCTTCAAAAGCTAAAGTGCTCAATCCAGAACAACAATTCAGTTCTGCTGTCACTCATCAAATTCCTTTAGTATCGACAACAATCATTCAGATAGAGACGCCATTCATCAATGATAGAGAGAGCAATGTCATTCATGTTGCTACGAGCAGATTTTTTTAGAGAAAATATTTCAACTTTAGTGGAAAACTTCACAATGCAGTTTAGTTTTTGAAGCGCTGATACCGAATGTATTATACTCTAAGCTTTATTTAGAACAAAGAACAGCCCGACGGAATAGAAGATCCCGCTCATCTAGTCCAAGTTTCCAGAGGAGCTGGATGAATTTGATTTGGAGCAGGATGCTGAAGAGCTCACCAGACTGAATGTTGTTGCTTTAATTAATGCTGGAAGCAGACAGAGTGAAAGTGGGTACATCATGCAGAAATAAAGGCCCAAACAGACAGGATACGTTTTACACGGGAAGGTGGGATCGTGTCATTATTATCAGAACGCCTCCGCCATTTCAGTACCACCCAAAGTGGTCATTTCAGTAAATATTCACATGCAAGTAAACATTACTTTTACCTTCTATATATCTGAAAGATGGTAGTTTTAGCAGTCTGCCAAGTATTGACATAATATTCAGTCTTTGCCTCTGTTTTAGTTGAATGGAGGCACTCGAAGAAGCTCTTGACTTTGTTCCACGTCAAGCTGGTAGATCTTAGTGGCCTAATTCAAATGGAATTTTACAAGAGTTTGTCAGACGACGCATGCTTCTGGCATCTACAGGTCATCCAAGAGTCCCTGAATACATCACTAGATCAAGGACACATATAAATTATGCACATTTTGAACCTTATGCCAGTATGGAATGTGTGGGTTTTCTGGCTTTGAGATAAGATAAGTTAAGGTAAGATGAGATAAGAAAAGATGAGACATGACAAGACAAGATAAGACAAGATACAACAAGACAAGATAAGACAAGTCAAGACACGACGAGACGCGACAAGATAAGACAAGAGAGGACAAGAGACAACAAGACATGACAAGATAAGACAAAAGAGGACAAGACAAGAGAAGACAAAATAAGGAACACAAGAAAAGACACTACAAGACAAGACAAAACAAGAGAATACAAGACAAGACACAACAAGCGAAGACAAGACACAACAAAATACGACGAGAGAGGGCAAGAGAGGACAAGACACGACAAGACAAGACAAAATAAGATAACATATAATCACTTTGTTCATCCCAAAGGAAATTCTTGTGCCAGAGATTTCTCCAAAAATTACAATAATATAGAATAAAACTGCAGCTGTGGCCAACAGAATAACAAAAGGAGTAACACAAGTTAGGTTAAAAGGTAAGCTCATGACAAGTAATATTGAAAAGTAATAAAGAGTGTTATTGCACCTGATATTAGATTGAATATTGTACGTGGTAATAATAATAATAATAATAAGACAAAGAAGAAGAAGAAGAAGAAGAGGAAGAGGAAGAAGAAGAAGCAGAAGAAGAAGAAGAAGAAGAAGAAGTTAAGAGTTTAAAGTAATATTGCTCATGATAGCGAGCGTATCTATGTGTCTTTGTAATCTACGTACCCCTTACAAAGTGCCCTTTGTGACTGAACTACGCCTCAAATGATAAAGGTTACCTGGCTGTTCCCTAAACTTGCTGCAGCTGCACTTACATGAAGCTGTTTGGTGCCACGCAGCCGGAGCCTCTCAAATCCATATAGTGTAGTGCAATTCACAGTGTCCATTAATTTTATGGTCTATGAACCTAAGGTAATAAAACACTTATTGAGAGTATTTGAAATGAGTCACCTTAGCCTTGTGCTGAATCAGTGCTGCCTTCATTAACCAAAGACACGCCTCTTTTTACGTCTCTGGAATCAATCCTCTCGTCCCCGCCGCCCCCAGAGACACGGTGACAGACAAGAATCCTGACACTGTCATTCTTGCTGTCCTTAGAGTGAGAAACCTCATTATGTGTCCAGCAGCCTCTGCAAATTCGACAATTCTCAATCATGTGTGAAGAATTTTGTTTTGTTAAATCTACGACCAAAATCTGTAAAACTAAACAAAATAACCCATACCCCACATTAACAAATGGAATGCAAACAAAATCAAAACATGATTGATGGTCTGGATGCAAATATTTTCCAAAATGGAAAATTCCTTTGGGTATTAGTAATATAATTGTCAGTGTAATTCAAATGATAGAAAATACCATTAAATTCAGTTCAGTCTAATTAGAAGGTAAATAGTCCACTAAGAATTTAAAATACACTGATGAACACATTAAGTGAAAAGGGAAAAATATAAAAGATATCTTATTTCACTACGTGTCTGAACAGGATTATTTCTCTGGAAAACAAGAGTAGAAAAAAATGGATTTCCTGTCATCTAATATTCTTTTGGCTGACACAGTTTATTGATGATCCTCGCCACAAAGTGAACCCCCAGAAACTTTGTTGTTCAGTGTCCTCACGGAAACACAATCACTTAATTTAAGAGGTGGTACGTCCATTTCAGGTGGCAAATCTAACAAACACACACACACACACAGACAAACACATACTGTATATATAACTCTTGATGGATCCCCATGACTCGTCCCCCTCACTGAGGTTATATCACTCCTCTCTGCAGCCGGTGTAGAATAGCTCGAGGACCCTTCAGCAGGGAGCTCCTCACCCTCACAGAGCCTTCAACTCTTTTTCTCACTGCACCGCCATTCATCCTCCAACTGCATGTGGATCCCTTTGAGTTTGTTCAAAAACTGTGCTGCATGTGAGTCCAATCTAAAAGAAGCTGGAGGATGGAAGGTTCTCGGAATCAAGATTGAAGAAGATCAGGTCCATTTTGCAGATGTGGTTCATTGCCAAATTGCTTGGGAAGCTGTGCGTCATGGTGATACAGCTCAGACACGTCTGCTGAGCCAGCACAAGCAGAGATGTCTGCACAACTTTAGCCAATTATGAATCAATATGTACGTCCATCACTGCTAGAACAGCAAAGAATTTAATCACCCAGCTGCTGATTTGGATCGAACGATCCTCCATCACTGATGCACAGATCGGCTCACGCACGTCAGTGGTGAGAGCTTCCGTATGGTTTCCAAACCATACGGAATCCTCTGACAAAAAGATACACACACACCCACACCCACACAAACTTTTGGTCATTATCTTATTTATTTCAGGTGGACATGGTAATGAAATGAAAATGTCCGTCACTGACCACAGTTTTGATCAAAGAGAACATAAATCAGAGGAAAGGATGTAAAGTGATATCAAGTCTGTGTGTATAAGGGTCAATTTGTGCATTTTTTTTCATCTTCCTCTATCTGTCAGTGCAATAAGTGTATATTCATAACTCCTCATTCGACTGTAAATTATTTATATGTACATTAGATACATTAGATTACTTTTTTTTTTACATTTTCTGCTTTACTACGAGAGGTGCAGTAGAGAGACAGACAGTAAGGGCGGGGCAGAGAGTCGGGATTCCATGCAGCAAAGGGCACGGGTTGGAGTCGAACCTGCACCATTGCTGTATGTGGCCCGAAATATTGATGTTTTCGATACGTGTATCCTTCTGTCTTGTCCTCTGTATTTGTATGGTAAATGTAAGGAGAGCATAAAAAGGTGACGCTGATCGCTGGAGTGAACCTGATTCTGATTCATACATAAAAACAATTCCATAATATGAGCCTCACCTTATACACCGGCACCAAAAGATCCAAAGCACTAGAACACCTTTTCAAATATCTTCAGTAGATTTGGTCACCTTGAGTTATGATGAAATTTAGTCTGGTGCATGGACAAAAATACAAAAATGAACATCACAAACATCTGGTCTGAATGAGAGCCAAATCAAATAACATATTTACCATCTCCGGCTTGTACAATAGTTCCTTAGAACTGTTTTCGGTTGAACCTAATGTGCACTACAGCAATCAACACAGGCTGGGGGCCTAAGTGGACATTTTTCTTCACACGCTCACATTAAAACACAGCTTCACATAATAAACCCAGAGGAAAGCAATATCGTAAATAAGCTCTCCTCCTCTTCTAATTTACTTCTGCTCGACCTTCTCCTAATGCCGTGCTTCTCAACTTCTGTCCCTGGGACACATTGCTTGCATTTTCTCATGCTTCTAATTTAGGTCTTTTGTTTGATCTCCTGTATCATTATGCGCTTCTACCTCTGCTATAACTCCTCCACGTTTCTAAATGACACAATAAAAAAATTATAATGGAAAATTCGAAATTTATGGAACATTATTTGGAATTTGAGGCACTCACACCAAGACAAAATGTGTCTTTTTGTAATAATATACCGGCCTAAAGAAAAACAGGACTATAATGAATGCACGCGCACACACACACACACACACAGACAATTGGCCTGCATAAATAAACTTGAAACATGCTCGAGAAGCAAATTGTACCAGTAATTAGGCCTTTCTTGCTACAAACAATTGAGGTTTAAATTTAATCTGTGAACCTTTTAGACAGGTAATCTGTTTCAGTTGGATATGTGCGGGCTGTGTTTGACCCTGGGATGTTTTTCAGTCCTATGGAACACACACAGGTGCAAGAGCAGATGCAGAATGAACACACACAGTCAGTGTAAACATCTATAATTTCACCCACACAGATGGTAAACAAACTATTTTCCAACAGGGCATGTTTTTGTCAGCGAGCATTTTTGTCCACGCGGCCTAAAAAAAGACACCGGGCCAGTGTCAGATGTTGTCTCTCTTAATGATTGGACTCATAACAGTGTAACAGGGGGGACGTCTGGACCATTTGAGGCTGGCAGACCCTAACGATGCTCCCAGGAGTGACAATAAAAGTGCCATTAATGCTACATCAGAACTGCCCACTGCACAATTCTCAGTTACTGTTGATTCTAATGGCTGTTAGACTCCAGTTCAGGACAGCTGCCTGTGTGTGTGTGTGTGTGTGTGTGTAAACAGTGTGTGTGTGTGTGTGTTGGACGTGTGCCGTATAGATGACAGTTTGATTGAATGCCACGAGCAGCTTGCGTTTCTGTGTTTTCTCTG
The DNA here is from genome assembly GCA_900303265.1 of Brotula barbata. Lineage (NCBI taxonomy): Eukaryota > Metazoa > Chordata > Actinopteri > Ophidiiformes > Ophidiidae > Brotula > Brotula barbata. Next base: position 14,631 of record OMNV01026315.1, on the reverse strand, counting down.
GGTTTGTGTCATGTAACAGAATGTCATCGCGTGTGTGTGTTTTTTGTCCATTAGCACCGTTACATGGTATACTGCGTGTTTGTGCGTGCCTCCATAAATGCACAGGATGTTGAAAATATTCAGGATATCTTGTTGATACCGAGTTCATCTTTTCAGAATTGCGCCTTCAAGTCATTTGCTTCTCTTTTATTTACATTTTTTTTTTGCATTTTGTGTCTGGATTCTTTCCATTAGTGAACATAATGGGAAAAGTTAAGTAGCTTTAGTCTCTTCAGCTCCACAGTTCCTTTGGTAGATCAAGCTAATGTTGCATTAACATTATTTTAACCTCTAGACAAGGATGAAACTGTGGTTCAATTAAAGAGATCAGTTTCTGTCCGATTCTTTTTGGTTCTTTGTTTTTGCCAGTATGAATCCAGACATTTACTATAATTGCCTTAAAACGTGTAGATCATTTGTCTAGTATTCCTTTAGATCTATATCCATTACATTTGAAACGTGTCAGTATCATTACAGCAGCACCTTGGTGGGTTGTTTCAAAATCTTTACATTATTAATGTAACACACAAAATATCAAAATTAGACCGCTGTCACTGAGGAGGCAGTCAGCTGATCTGACCACATATGAAAGTAGACCAAATGATTTCGGATGTGAGAAAACTTGGTTTTTACGAAGGCATGTGAGGGCCACTGAGATTAAAAATTTACAGAGAAAAAACAAAACAAACAAATCAAAAAAAAGAAAAAAAAACTCATACATTCTCTGAGATTGTAAACAGTCATAAAATTTCATGAAAAAAAAGTTGGACTTTCTCTGAGATCATTAATTCAATTCAATTCAATTCAATTTTATTTATATAGCGCCAAATCACAACACAAGTTATCTCAAGGCACTTTACAGGTAAAGCAGTTCAATATATAGAGACCCAACATTCCCCCATGAGCAAGCACTTGGCGACAGCGGCAAGGAAAAACTCCCCTTTTAAAGGGAAGAAACCTTGAACAGAACCTGGACTAGGAGGGAGACCATCTGACTTGACCGGTTGGGTTGAGAGAGAAAGTGGGAGAGGGTGGGGGGAAGACACAAAGAGAGAAAACAGAGAGCAACTGTCTCAGAATTTTGTCCCTTAGTGGTTTTTTTTCAGACCCTAATACACCCATGTTGATTTTTGTGCCCACAGTGATCTGCAGAAAATCTGATCTGAATGACATAAAAATAATAATACAAATAAATGAAGTAGACGAAACGAAACGAAAGTCAAACAATATGCTGTACCCACTTCCTGGTCCAGATCAGCCTTGGAATGTAATCAGTGCCACCTGAACCGAAGTCTTACCCTCTTGTTGTCACTGCTATTATTCAAATATCCTGCTGACAGACAAACATGATGAATATGAATAAATAATGTCACTCTGTGAGAATAATTAAACATGTTCGAAGATCCACAGACAAACAACTCAATCTTTTATTCGTAAAACACAGTTATGATACAGCTGATTTATTGGCCGCCGCTTTGATAAATGCTCAAAGGCACAAAGTCGTTAAGATGGTGCAAATGGGACGGCGAGAACGGATGGAAAACGGCAACAATGTTATTACAGAAAGATGGGCTGTTTCCAACCTTCCCACAATGCCCTGTGGCTTCTTACTACTTGAGGTCGCTCAGAGCTGGAAGCTGAAATGTTCACATTAAGGAAGAGCGGCGGGATTGTAAAATAGACTATCGCATGAAAGATGGACAGGTGCGCCGTGAATAAAGCGACTCCTCGCAATAATATCCACGAACTGTCCTAATAAACATTTATGATGCCATTTATGATGGCAGGAGGCGTTCACATTTTTAACATTTAGCTCACGTTGGCCTCACTGAAGGACGCTTTGATGAGCACATGGCTGCTGATTGACACGCTGGCGGTCGTGGATATTGAACCTGTGACCTTTCAGCTGTTGGACGGTGTCTCCGAGCAGCTCTGCCTCCTGACTGCAGATCCTGTTAGATTTTCCTCAAGGATGGAGCGCACATGCCCCTTGAATACTTTTTGCGGAATCTTAATATAACTCTGCTTGAAGAGGCATAAAGATGAGCGATAAGAGCGGCAACTTTTATCTGCCTCTTCTTGCCTGGATTTGACAGGAAGGGAGAGAAGGCTCAGAAAACAACATTTTTACGTGGCCTTACATCCACTGACTTTCTGAAGGGATGAGGCTGGATCTGATGTCTGACTGCCGATGCTCAGCCCTGATATCGGACTTATTTATTGTAATAATCTTATAATACCAGTGATTTTACTCCCTATGAGTAACTATAAGTTTTGCTCTATTGAGAATATAAACCAACCTGACTATGTGGTCTATTAAACGTTCATTATCATTACAGGGTCTTGCGAAGGTCAAGTCTCTCCTCAACCTGTATTTGTAAGACAATTGAGCTCTTTTTTGCTCCCCGTTCTTCCTTTTAATGTCCTTGAATGCATTTCGCCACATCCCTGTCTGTGTTTAATTTTACAGTCACAACAAGCAACAGCTGGCACTCAAATAACTTTGGGATGCGAATGAGCAGAGCGTTACCATGTGACATCATCATCTGGATAATGAATCCGGATTTCAAAGACGGATCTTAAAGGCGTATAGAAGGCTGCATTGGCCTTGTGTTTGTATATTCATACTTTGGATTCTCTCTTCAAATAGGCCCTGTCCACCTCTGAGAGGAAAATATGAAGGCCCAAATGATATTGGATTTTTTATACCGATTATTAAGGATTAAGAAAAGTCCAATATCGATATATCGGCTAATATGTGTGTCTGTATGTATATATATATGTATATATATATATATTTGTATACATATATATTTCAATGTGCTACTTACAATATGTCACTAACATAGCACCAAAGTGTGTTAAGCATGAGGATGTTTGTCAGCAGATAGGATTATTAGAGTTGCATTTAAAAGGAGAAATTACCAGGTTATTGGTTATTAACTTTTCATAAAGCAGCGAGCAATTTTCCGTGAACACGCTGCCCTTGTCAGTCCAGCCCAACGTCAGCTGTGTTGTGCACACAAAGCGCTGAGAGTAACAATGGAGTCGAAGCAGACTCTGCTGGACAAACTACATAATTAGACGGCCTTAAATGACCCGTCCAGACGTCCTATTTTGCCTGGTGTAAGTTTTCATGTTGACACTCACGTTGAATATACGCGTCAATACCGATGTAGCTACGTCAGACCAATATCGGCCGATAATATCGGTGGGTTGCTTTAAATAACTATATATATAAAAGAAAACACATGCACATTTATCAATATAGATAAATATCGTATATATCACTCATCCAAGTGTCTTTTTCTGACGTAAAAAGAGTTTAATTATCGGCGCACATATTCACTGATACAGATATACAGTATCTACGATAGCTGGTCGGCTGATAAAATCAGTGAACCAATGTACCAGACGGGCCCTAGAAAATATCTCATCTCCTTCCGTGCACAGTGTGGAATGTAAAAAAAGTAATTACATGGTGGGATGTAATAAAAAATGAGGGGAAGCAAGTTGTTAACAAAGCCTGAACTACAAGACAGGGGCTGTAAGCGGTGAAAAGTGGATATGAGACCAGAGCCACAGTGCTCATTGCTGCCTCTAGTGGCCGCAAACTGTATTGTAAATACTTGCTTCTTCAATGCATTATACCCTGTCGTAACCTCAATATCCCCCTGTTGTGTCTGTAAATATGACATGTAGAGAAGCACGACTGGGATTTGAAGTATTTTCAAAATGTTTACCAAAGAGGACTTTATTAGCATGGTAGAAAAAGTGTCTCTGACTCTCTGACTCTGAATCCACCGAGGACCACAATACTCATCACCCCGTTCACACCTCTCTCAGGAAGTCTCAAACTTTCTTTCACCGCCAGGAACCTTTAAGATTTAGAATTTACTGTTCCGCGTAAAGAGGTCCTCTAATTAACTTTGGAATATTTAGTCTGAAATCCTCTCGCATCAGGTCTAACGGGAATCATTTCTGGAACTTTTTGGAGCAGCTTATAACTTTGAATGGAGGGGATGTGACTTTCACTTCAAACTTCATTTTTGCACTCCCATGCCCCCACAGACACAGACACAGACACACACACACACACACACATACTTCTCTCTTCTGTATACTTTTGCCCTCTTGCAGAGAATAATGAGTTTAATGAACACACTTCTGGTCCTCAGGCTGGGAACGGAGAGACATTCAGAGGTGGCTGAGATAAGATGCTTAGGCAAATTCCCTGCCTCTATCTCTCATTTCTTCACAAATAACTTCTGTCTGTGGGGTTACACCGCTGGGCCTCTGCTGTGACTCAACCACAAGGTTAATCCAAGCAAAATGTGTGTCCGTTTTTGTAAATGTGTTTTTTTCAGGAGACACGATGAGCGCAGCAGAAGTACGCCGGGCGAGAAAATCTGATTTTTAATATGCACTGAACAAATATTGAAAAGTAAAACTGGAACCCTTTCATCTTAATGTTTCAAATTCACATATCTGGAAAATCTTAGATTAGATCCAGAGTCGAATAGATTGATTGAAGTGCACCACATCACTTATCTCTCTTTCTCTCAGTCATCACTTATAGCGATACGCTCGGGAAACCGTTCGTGACAGTAGACTTTCTGCTCTCTCTCTCTCCACACCTGGTGAGCCGCCTGCCTTCCTTCTGTCGATGTCGTCAGCTGTGTTGTAATCCAAAGTCAGCGTTGCGAGACAGACCCTAGTTAAGTAGCAAATGTAATGCTAGCGTAAGCATTAGCACGAGCCAGCCTAGCAACTTTGAAACAATAGCCTGAGATGACACCAAAAAAGTTAGCGGGTAATGCTAACAGATACCTTTAATGTGCCAAAAACAGCAAAATGACCGTGGAATCTACGACAGCAGTGGATAAACATTTATTTGTAGCCATTTTATGATAATATGTGTGAGACAAACAAACTAAAAACCCCACATGGGTGGAACTAATTCATGTTTAAAAATGACTTTGCCATAGTTTTTTCTGCTCCCGTCTGACTGCTTGGTTTCTATCAGCTGCATCACGGAGCGCAGTGCCGAAAGTACGACCAGATTATGACTTGGTGCGCGACGCTTATTGCTGCATTAAGGTGAGACGACGGTTGATGAATGTCACTTAAAAAGTCGGCTGACTTTTACCGTGTTGCATTATTAGCTGTGTGTTATGTTTGCGGTCAGCACATAGACTTGCTGTACATGAACGTAATAATGTCTTCCTCCATGATCAAGTAGGCTACGTCTAATATCAGCCCTCCCTATCCTCAGCCTCACACCCCGCCTATGGACTTTGCTCTCTTTGCCATCTTTTTTCTTCTTTTTTTCCCCCCACCGTGTTGCATGATAGGACTGCTGCACTAGATTAGATTGGATAAGATTAGGCAAGGCAGTTTTATTTATATAGCACATTTCATACACAATGGCAACTCAATGTGCTTTACATAAAACAAACATTTAACAGTAAGAATTGGAAATAAAACAGTAAAAAACACAACACCCAATATACACCCAATACAATAGAGCATTAAATATAAGATTGAGAAATAAAATACTAGAAAAGAGCATTAAATATAAGATTGCAGCATAAAATAGTGATTTGCTTTAAAAATCATTGAAAGAGTGCAGATGAAAGATTAAATTAAACTTTATTTTCATTACACTTAGCACAAGTGCAAGTACGACAAAGTGCAGTTTTGCATAAAACCAGAGAGCAAACTAGTAAGTGTAGTGAGTCCAAATATCATATAATGTAAATGTAAATGGACTTACTGTATGCTGCACATTCATACAGATTGCAGATATAGATAGTGGAAATAGTTCAAAATGACCTTTTCCTCTCTTTCGACACTTTTCTTAAATGTACGTATTTCACATAGCGCAACTTAAAGCTTGTCTAAATGTCTGAAGAATTTAAAAGTAAGCGTTAAAAGTCATTTTGACGGTGTGCGCAGCTGTCTGTCTGTTTCATTAACTGTCAAAGTATCGACTATACGGCATACGTATGAGTGTTTATTCATCTGACATACTCTAAACTTTGCATTTTGTTGTCAAAATGGAGAAAATAAATCAGGTTCTGCCTCAAAAGTTTTTTCATTCACTTTACTTGTATAGAATGTATTGGCCTGTCTCTTGGGATTCAAACTCTCTCCTGCTGTCTCCTGAGATATTTTTATGAAAATGGCACTGAGCGGAGTGATATGGCAAAGTTTGCTGATTTTCATATTTTCTCCACGTTGACGTCTCTCAGATGGAATTCGGCATTTTGACAGTAACCCCACGCCGCTTCTGGCTGCCGTAAGCTCCACGTCTAACGGCGTAAAGATGTCCGACTGAAGAGTTTCGCTCCCCGACAACGCACGACGCGCGTCAAAACACAAACAAGCATCCTGAGTGTGCACTGGGACAGATAAAAGCCCGAACAGACACGTGTTAATGTGCACGCATGGTCGTAAGCGGTCATGTAACCCAACACACGCACAGACACACACACACACGCACACACATACACGCTCATCCAGGGAGGCGGAGACGTGAATCAGCGTGTGAGTTTGCAGACACGACGGAAGAGGAATGCAAATGTTCCTGTTGTCAAGTCCGTGACACGGCTCCCACGGGGGAGGAGAATGGATATGAGAAATATGAGAGATCAGGCAGGTAGATGGAGAAAAGGAGACGGCGAGAGAGAGAGATGGCGGTGGTGATTCAACGTGTATTCACAGCGTCTCTCCTATCTGACGTGCGGAAAGAAGGCGCATGTCAGTGTGTGAAAATAGACAACCGCATGTGGAGGATGTGCTGTCACCGATCCGTCCCCGTCTGCTTTGGCTTCTCGCTCGCTGTCTTTACCGCCAAAGTCTCTCCTCCGATACAGGGCGGCAGGCCGTGGCACAGGGGTTCCCCTTTCTCTGATCCTTCTTTGCCCTGCTGCGCTTCGTCTGCAGTCGGTTTGAGGGCAGGATCCGTGGGGAGCACGTGCACCACCTGACTGTCAAGAGGCCGAGACGAGCGGAAAACGAGCCAGACGGAGAGAAGGGACAAAGATGAAGGATGGACCGCCGAGACGTGAACAGTGATGGGAGTAAGTAACTCCAAGTAAGATGATATCCAACACATCTAGAATCAAGGGAAAACATCAGAGTTTGTAAAAGTAAGGGTTAATGTTCTTTGATTTTGGGATTAAAAATGAATAAATCTGAACTTCTGCAGAGATGATGTCATTTTTAATGACTTGTGTGTTTGATTAATGATTAACAGGCCCAAAGTCCTTGAAATAACGCTGGACAGTTTGCCTCAAATTGGACTCCGTTACCAATGACCATAGGAGTTTTTAAGGGGATTTGAGCCTTATGGCATCATCACACCGCTGGTAACAACCCGTCCCTTTAAAACGCTGCCTTCTGATTGGTCGGCACGATGTCGCAATGACTTTCTTTCCGTCCAACTGTCCGCGTGTCCTTTTGTCCGGCCGTTCTCTCTTCATTTGAATTTTTTTTCCCAGAGTGCTCAGCCTCCTCTGCAGTCTGGTCTTGCACGCATTATTAACTTCTGCCCCTGACTCCCGCCCGTCCGTTTCTCCCTGACCCGGCCCTTTCATTTTATTTGCATTCCAAAGGACAGAGGGAATTCCGTCCCCTCGATGTGACTTCTTCAGTAAAAAACGTAGACGAATGGAGCAGAGCTGGAATCGCAGGTGGGATTCATTTCAAACTCATGGGGGATCTGCGGGACTCCACACAGGCAGAAATGTTAAATATTAGACTGTCTCAAGGCTCTTGGCTCTCCAGATCTGTTACTCGTCCATATCCACTGCTCTCTCTCTCTCTCTTCTTCTCTTCTGTCAACATTGCCCCAAACTTTTACTTTATTCCTCTCAATTTGGGGGTTTTAATTTTCTATTCCGAGGGATAGAGAGGGAGAGACAGAGGGCGATGAATAACAGCTTTCCCTTTCATATCCTATCGTATCATGGCAGGGGAATACAATACGTGTTATTTTTAGGTTTCCTATATTACAATACATTGAATTTCCACACCATGAGTATTTTGCTTTCATTTTGTATTCATAGCTTTGTGTCATTCCATGCACCGTGTCATTTTTTTTGTAGTCTGTATTGTCCTTTTGTTGTCATCGTGTTTATTCAGATGCTTTGGCAACATCTTTTTGATCAAAATTTCATGTGAATAAAGTGTAGGATGAAGCCTCCTGGGGGTTTAATGAAATATGTATGTAGGAACAAACATCCGAACGATCCCCTGTGTGATAATGAACGTTGTGTGAGTTCATTTGCATACATTTATGTGTGTGTTGCTCATACTTCATGTTATAATATGTCATGACTGCTCTCAGGATGATTCTGCTCTCTGTCATGAAATCATAGCAACCCATAAACGTCATCGTCCTGTTGCGTCCCCGTTTTGCCGCTGACTCCTCCCTCTTCTCTTTGGGACTTCCTCTTTGATCCAGATTCCCAGATTAAACTCCCCGTCTGTATCCAGCCATATTCCCGTTATTCCCACAGCATCTCCTGTGCATTTTCTGTTTTCCAATTTTTTGTGCGTTTTCCAGTGTTTCTTTATTTCTTGTTTGTGATGAGCTGCATAAGGCATCTCACCAGTGTGAAGCACTATCGTTACCTGACTCATCACACAGGAAGTACTCTTTTTTAATGGCCTAATAGTGTACGTTATACTGATAGCAATGCAAAAATCAGGTCTTTTTTCTGTATTCAGGTTAAATTGATCAATACTTTGGTGGAAAGGAGCAACGACGATCATCTGATGTCTGTGGACGCTTTTATCTGATCTTCCTGCCTCCCAACAAGGCTGGATTTCCTTTAACTGTATCCAACCACCAACGTCTGTCCCACGGGAAGCTTTTCATCAAGAAGAGGTTGCGAATTGAAACCTTCTACTGTTACGCAGATTTAGATTTTGAATATAAATCTGTTAACATTTCCCATATCAGGCCCAACAAACACAGGCCCTTAAACATTATCTCTTTATTCACTATCGTCCACTTTTTGACAAATAATATCAACCACATTTATTTTCAAACACTTACGGACCATACATGTCAACTATAAAGAAAGAAAATACCATATAAGACATCTGACGTGAACAAATCGATGAGTTGATTTGAAGCTTGATTGTAAATGATCTTAGGCTGTAAAAATGAAAGATATTCTGCCACATCATCACTATAGCTTGTTTGAAGAAAGGGTCCCTATGTTGGGTCTCTATGTGGACCAAGATCCACTCAGTGCCACCTTCTCTTTACAAGAGGACCTAGAAAATTGTTCTGGCACCATGGGAGACACCTCAGAACACTCATCTGCCGACTGTTTTCTGTCTTCTTGCAGCCTTTTCGGCTCTTGTTATGTTATTTTAAGTTGCTGAATCCTCCATGTCAAGTCTGTTGCCTGGATTCTTGTATTTTTTTTATTCTCAGCCTGCTGTTTCTCGATACTTTTGATGGTAATTTGGTCTTTTGTTTTATCAACAGACAGCTCTGCCCCAAATAAATCCGAGAATAGCGTAACATTCCGCTAAATTTCCAATTCTGCGTCACCAAATGGCCCCTTGGTCACTGAGACAACGACAGCATCAAGAGGGAAATCCTTGAATACGCACTAACTCATTTATAAGATCAAGTTTATGAACAATCAAGGTTCACGATGACATCACTGAGTCAGACGAGTTTCCGTTCACATTTATTGGAATAAAGGACCGTTTTCCATCCACAAATTTTCCCTCTCTTGTTTTCATTGTACTTGTTTTCATCATGAGAGCCTGTTTTCGTTTATTCTTGGCCCTAAGCACACACACACACACACACACACAGCAGAGAGGGCACATATAAAGAGCATGTCCACACACACACACATACACACGCGGGCCTGAAGCGTGCTGCAGTTTAAATTACCCGAGTGTCCTCAGGCTGTGATTGATGGCCCCCTGTTTCACGCCTGTTATACGATAAGCTGTTATTGGTGGTATAATTCTTCCCGGGCCGCGTTCAGCTCGGTGGGGAAGCTCATTCTGTCCGAGGCGCAGTTACGCTCATACAGATTATGCCCTCCCTGGGAAACGATGTGTCATTTTCAGTGCAGTCATATTTCTAGTTTGTCCATGCACAACAACGCATCGCAACGCTGGAAAGATGCTGCGTCGTAGTTGCGGAGACCGTAGATGAATAAATAGCAAATGACGATGGTAAAAACGCTTTATGTACGCTAACGTGAGCAAAAGACGGTCACTTTTTCAACATCAGTCCTAAAACAGCAACCAATCTGTATTCTGAACTTCTGACGTGTTCATGATTTATTTTGGATATTTTGTTTCTTCATTTGCATGCGTCCGTTCATTTAAAAATATCAATATTTTTGCCATCTAGCTTCTATTTTTAGCAAAGGTATCATGGGATGGTTTGCAGAGTTTATTCCCCTCTCTCTCTCTCTCCTTTCTCTCTCTCTCACACACACACATCCCTGGGATCTGACAGTCAAAGCCGTTCAGTGCCAGCCATTGTGCATCACTAATGGAGCAGTTTGGGGTTAATTAACTTTTTCAGTGGTACTTCGACTGTAGTCGTGGGAGCCTCACCTTCCTGGCGCCGATTGCTGTGCTCCTTCTACGGATTTGCAACATCCACATTCAGATTATACGCCCGAATTTGCTCTGGGCTCCTGCCTTAAAACTCTGTTCATCACTGCCAACTTAGTGTGGAATGTTGGACAATAAACATAAATTAAAAGTTAACACATGCCCAACCGGAGACATGCAGAAGACCACTACTCAACAGTCAGCACCATGCGGGCTTTAATGTCTCTAATCTAATTTTAAGGGACCGCACACGGGAGCAAAGAACGGGTGTGGCCTCAGTTGCTCCAAATGTTAAATTATGCAGGAAGGAGGAGAAATTACTCACTGGTGAAATAAAAACTAACAGAGGGAGGAGAGACAGACGAACTGAAGGAAGAGACGAGGAGGGAGACGGGAGGAAAGAAGACATAGTGCATACAGAGAGGACACTCACCGGCCTTCAGATGTGTTGAGTCACAGTGAGCAATGATGGGACTGAGGAGTCCTTTAAACAGGTGGGGAACCTTGTAAACCCACTGTGGCAGTTTATATCTGGGACTGAGTCATTCCTGACAGTTGACGCCGGAGACATCACTGAACAGCATCTTGTGATACTGAATTAGCTCCGGTACAGTACACACTACTACAGTATATTGCATTGTAAAAAGACAAACAGCTGTGAAGCTACACAGCTATGATAATCCCAGCGGGATGTTAATTTATATTGTTTATATCCTTTGCTCTTTTGCCACATGAAATCCTCCTTTAGCTCACATTCAGCCCCATCATCAGTAGCTGCAGTGATTCTCTGTACCCCATGTGGTCTCTGAAATTGAGGAGCAGGATGTGTCCTGTCCTAACAAATCCACACAGTTTGTATCTGTTATCATGCATCTGTCCGTGGTCTTCCTCCTACTTGCCTCTCGTATCTCGTCAGCCCGAGTGTCTGCTGGCATACAACCGACACAGTTGTCATTTAGCAAATGCAGACGCCCCCGTCAGTGCACCCGTGGGCGTTGTCGTGTCTGTTATGACTTGAAGCAGACGCACAACACAGGAGCAATCAGAGGCACGGATGTTCGGTTTAGCAATGTTACTAACGGGCATGGGTCAAAAGCAGAAAGTTAGTCCAACAAGCAAACTTTTTCCAACAAGGAGCAGGCAGGAAATAATCCAAAAAGGCTGGTGAGGTCACAGAATACAGAGAGAGAACGCTACGGTACACACACACAAGACAATCTGACAGAGAGCGAGAGAAACTGAGCTGGTGTATATGCTGAGTGACTGGAGCGGGAAGGAGCTGCAGGTGAGGGCCCTGAGATGATTGGAGAAGTGGCAGGATCTGAAAGGACAGAAACACTAAGAGCTGGCCGTGGTTTTGACAATGTCTCGCCCGGCACCTTGGCTCATGTTTTCTTTGTTTCATATTCTTATGGAGCTGCTTCGCATCTCTCTGCCCTGTTACGCAAGTTTAGTCTCCACCATCTGTATAGCAACGAAACCACGTCCAAACACATTCGGCTCTTAAAGGGAAGGGCAGGATGCTCTTAATTAGGACACTTAAAAGGACCCTACCCCTTTGCGCACTGGGCCACTCTGTGTGCCGGGATTGGACTTGGACTCGTAGGACACAGTCAGCACAGTAGTGTTCCAGACCGTACACCGTAGATGGTCTAAATAAAGCCCTTTGACTCTATTCTAACTTTTCACAGCAGAACTGGGTCTCAGAAGATGTCAGACAAAACAATGATCCACCAGATTTGGAGAGCTCAGTTTGAGGTCCAATCCTTCCATTCATCAGTCACACAATCCTGCATGAACACAGCAACTTGTAGTGCGATGGAATTTCAGGTCGCAGTGGGACCCTGACATGGATAAGTGGTATAGATAGTGGATGGATGGATGGATGGATGGATGAATGGACGGACGGAATGAATTTAAGTGTAACTGTCAGTCTTGCTGAATGAAAAGAAGTGAGCTTTTCCAACTAGCCCTGCGCACTGAATTGGGTGTTGGCTGTCACATCACCGCTCGCCTGCTGATATCTGCACTTGGATATCTGCCCACCATCGCAAACTCCATCTGGACATGACTGAACTGCTCATTTTCCCGAGAGGATTCTACTCTCCGCAGGAACTTTCCATCACTGACGACAAGATTCTTACCAAGGCTGCCAAAATCTCGGCGTGAAACTGTCATCTAAATTCTAAATTCTGCAGCCACAACACTTCAGGTGTGCGCTCGGCACCATTTGTCCTCTCAGCCTTTCCTTACCATCAACCCATCCCAGCTGCTGCCCATAGCCGACTTCCCTAATCAGACCATCACTCCTTCAACTCATGGGCCGGCATGCTGAGTTGAAAAGGCTTTTAGTGCCAGAAAGGTGACAGGTTGGAGAGAACTGAAGCCCAAGTAACTCCACAGATGACAGCCAGGCTTGGGATTTGGTGCATCAATGTTTTCACGCTGGAATACGGAAGATTAATGTGTTCATCCAAATTTGACTTGTTTCATTTCCTTGCGAGAGCACCGGGTGTGAGTGTACAGAGTACAAGGTCAAGTCTATTTATAGTCTGTAGAGTGTCTTAAGTGTCTCTTGTGTTTGTGCATTTGTAAAAGGTTAAGTGTTTCCATTCCATATGTGTGTGTGTGTGTGTGTGAATATGGCCCACTGAATGATTCATGCTTTTTACTATGTACTACACATAAAACAGCAATATGTAAGAACTCTTGTACTAAATACACACATCTGAACAACTCTGTCCCATTTTGTTCACATCTGATACTGTACAGTCTGAGAGAGGATGTAGAAGAAGAAGAAGCAAATATTGATTAATCTCTGCTGTAAGTGATTCCAGAATGACCCATAAATGTCTCATAAATGTATCTTTACAACACGATTTAGATCAGTGCAGGGATCCAGAGATTAGGGCTGATGTTCAAATCAGTGGCTTTACATTCATATTTTAATGCATCTAATTAACAATAAAGAAATTATCAGTAAATATATACCTCTCTTATTTTATGTAGCATTGGGGAATAACTGGCCAAAACCCCATTATTACGTGATGTATAATTCGGAGCACACACTAATGTGTAGATTAGTAGCATTCTCTCTCTCTCTCGCCATTCTGCATCCATCTGTTCATCCACTGATCCTGGTCCAGACAGCGTGCGAGCCAAAGTAGCCCAAATTTTGCTCCCCCTAGCCTTGCACTCCCTGCTGGGGGTATTCCAAGGTGTTCCTAAGGCAGATTGGATATTCCCTTCGGTGCACTCTGGTTCTGTCCCGTGGTCTCTGCCCAGCTGGACGAGGCCCAATGCGTCCGATTCGAAGGAGCAGTTGTTCGATTCCGAGCTCACCCAGTTTATTCATGAATAATCAATGGATACATTTCATTAAAAAAAAAATTGGATGGAAATTCCATGCTGTCATAGCGCATAATCATCTTTGTCTTCATGTTAGTCAACGTTTATATGGAGATCAAAGGACAGAACTTTTTCAACTTTGTCTCAGCCGTGCAAACTTGCAATTTAAAAAAAAACCTCCCAATGTTCCCTGTAAAACTTTAAATATCCCCCTGCCTGTCTGTTAGAGTTTCTCTCTGGCCCTTCGCTCCTCCTCTGGGATGGCCCTCAGGGTACATCTTAATCCTCCACCACTGCTATCTTTAGTCATGCTCGTCTTTTCCTCCTTCCTTCCCCCTGTCATTCGATTGTGCTCCATCCTTCCTTTCATTCCCCTCTTGTCTTTCTTTCCACCGTGCCTCTGTGTGCCTGGATCCTCCAGCAACATTATCTAACCTTTAAATGCTTTAAAATCATTGTTTTTCTCTCGATTTTCCACCTAATCCGTTTCTCCTCTTCCTCTCGTTCGATCCCTAGGTGTGTTTTAAACCTCTGGCCAAATATGTATCCTTCCATCTCTCTCTCTGTCTCCCTTTATCATCGCCCTGCTATTTCTATTCTTTAGTTAATTTGCTTCCCTCTCGCTTTGTCTCTCAT
>OMNV01026314.1:0-11334 GCA_900303265.1 Brotula barbata | reverse complement strand
GTATAAGTGTCAGTATTAGTGTCAGTATTAGTATCAGTATTAGTGTCACCATTAGTATTGGTATTAGTATTAGTGTCAGTATTAGTATTAGTATAAGTATCAGTATTAGTATAAGTATCAGTATAAGTATCAGTATCAGTATAAGTACTAGTATAAGTATTAGTATCAGTATTAGTATTAGTGTCTGTATTAATATTAGTATCAATATTAGTATTAGTGTCTGTATTAATATTAGTATCAGTATTAGTATTAGTGTCTGTATTAATATTAGTATCAGTATTAGTATTAGTGTCAGTGTTAGTGTCAGTATTAGTATTAGTGTCAGTATTAGTATTAGTATTAGAATTAGTGTCAGTATTAGTATTAGTATTAGTATCAGTATTAGTATTAGTGTCAGTATTAGTATTAGTATCAGTATTAGTGCTGTTTGCCAGTTGGTTATGTTAAATGTCATTATCAAATTTTTCTCACTCTCACATATGGATAATGGCTCTAATTTTTCCAGATGTTGTTTTTGTCATCAGGATGACTTTGTTCTGGAGGTGAGGCACTATCGCGCCCCCTGCTGGCCAAACCCCGACAGTCCCATAAGCGGAGCCTTTGAACTCGTCCGCCTGGTGAAAGAGGAGAGCGGTGGAAAGGAGGGCCCGACCGTCGTCCACGATGAGTAAGACCTTCTCCCATTGGCTGATTGATAACCAATAATTTATACGTTGGTGGCCATAATGTTGACATTTAGGTATTTTTATTACATTTTAATTTTGAAGATAAAGTCGTGCACTATATTGTATATTTCACTTTTCCAGTGTGGGCGGAGTCACGTCAGCAACCTTCTGCTGTCTGTCTTCTCTGATTGGCCAGCTGGAGGCGGAGGGATCTGTCGATGTTTTCCAAGTGGCTAAAATGAGTAACCTCATGAGACCGGGAGTTTTCAACGACATCGTAAGACTTTATTAGCGTCACATTACAGTTTTGTTTTGTTCGTCTGCGTGTTTCGATAACCTGTCGTTCTACGGTTAATGTAGCTCTTAACCTAAATAAGACTTAAGAATAAGAATTGTGGAGGATTGCTCTGCTTGTACTTGGGCAATCTTTTTGTTTTGTTAAGAGTTTGGTCACTTCGTTTGGTGCGATAATGTTAAGTCCATGGTATCTGTGCTCTGGTTTCAGGATCAGTTGCAGTTCTTGTACAGATCCATGTTGAGTCTGATTGGGACGCAGGAGGACGAGAAAACCCTGAAGTCCTCTGAAAACAACGGGACCATCGTGGTCGGAAGCGCCAGTGCCACGGAGAGTCTGGAGTCTCTGGTGTAACCATGCAAAAGGAGAACTTCACACTTCCCCTGGAACTTTTTACCAACATGTTGTCACACCGAAGTGTTTCTCGCTTTTTTTCTTCCTCATTGAGCACCAACAGAACTCCACTTCCTCACCACAAAAAATACCCCCGTTCAGGACTCAGGAGCCTGGTCATTTGAGGCAGAATTTTCAGAGACCGGTCTCTCCGGCAGCTCCCTGCACTCCTTTAATTTGTGCCTTTTGTATTTTTTCATTGTGTACTTTTAACAAGAACTTTGATCCAAACTGTAGACTCACTGTCCTACATTTTAACACCCAACTAACAAAATGTTTCCTCAGTCTTTGTGTTTATCGGCAGTGAAGCCAAAAGGGGAAAATAGTGCAAATTTTTACAAAAAATATTTTCTTAGCTTGTGTTTTATAGACTTGAGCACTGAATTTCTTGTAAATACTTCACAGCAGTGAGCCAATCAGAGGCTTGGAATGATAATAATAATAATAATCTAATGTAAATAATATTATCGTAATCAACTCCATGGACCAAATTTCTATTTATACGTGTAGATTTTTATATTTTATAGTTTTTAGTGGATTCTTATGCACAATGTAATTGTAATGGTGTAGTTGGAGAATGTTAACGCCTTTATACTGTAACAGACTAAATGTGACGCATTTACTGACACTGTTTTTAGTTGGAGATGTTGGATTTTATTATTAGTTAATGCGATTAAAAAAGACATGAAAGTTTGGAGTTTTTTATAAATTTCATTCATAGAAATACAAAGATTATTAACCATTACCTACAAAACCTCTACATTTATTTCTCTTTATGATGTCATGTGCTGCATTTTGGGAAATCTGGCTTGCTGTTATTGTTATGGGGTCTGTTCATAACGCTCCGCCTCCGCTGCAAATCGCACACACAGGTCTCATGATGGAAAGGGGGCGCGTCCTGTTTGTGAACTCAGGAGGCGGAGCTAACACGGTAAGGTCGTTAGCTCTGGGGTTTTTCTGTGCTCCTTATCGTCCGTAAAGGTGAGATCTGGTCAAACAATATTTATTATCTGATAGAAGGCTGACTGCCATCTTTCTTCATCAGTCCCCGAAAAATAATAAATGCTAGTCGCTATGTACTTTTAATGAACGGAAAACAGCAACACAGACACAAGGGAAGAGATTTAAAATAGATAAAGGGTAAAAGCATAAAGGGTGATAGGTGAAATTATACGGAAGCCTAATTTCTTATTATGAAATGTCCATTGAGCATCTCAGTGTTGTCTGTTACAGCAGCGTTGTCTGTTACAGCAGTGTTGTCTGTTGTAGTCTGTTGGTCTAAAACCGCTCAGTTCCTGAACGCAGACATGGGCCTCCGTCAGGCTCTCAAACTGCTTCGTAGTGTTCGCACTTTACAAAACCTGACAATAAACGCTGTCAATGTAGGCAACCATGGAGGCTAACAGAGGCTAACGGAGGCTAACGAAGGCTAATGAAGGCTAACGGAGGCTAACGGAGGCTAACCGAAGCTAACGGAGGCTAACCGAAGCTAACGGAGGCTAACGGAAGCTAACGGAGGCTAACGAAGGCTAACGGAGGCTAACGGAGGCTAACTCCGCTACATCACCTTCTTTTGTGTTCTGTGCTGTCTTTTATCATTTTATTTGAAAACAATTTATGGTTACTGACAACTAAGATGAAAAATTTAAATGTATCAAATAAAATGATGGGTTAAAAAAAAAGTATCTTCAAAATGTAAAGAAAAATATAATTCAACAAATGGTTAAAGGAGGAAGAACGATGAGCCAGAAATTATAGAAAAACTATCCCCCTTTGGTGGGAAGAGGAATTTAAAACAGAGATTATAGAAAATACATTCTACAAAAAGTCAACCCCTGCAATAAAACAAACCTGATGTTTTTTTGTTTGCTTTTGTGTGCAAACGGCAGACAGCCAAAATCTACAATTAATCCATAAAATGATGTTTCCCTGCAAATTTCTAATGTTTTTTTTCCTACAGGTTTCAATGGTTTCAATAAACAATGACAAAAAGCTCCTAAACACATGAAAATTGAACTTAGCACTTCGAATGGAGAGAATTTCCAAAGGTCTGAAAATTCATCTCTGAAGTGATTAAACTGAGCAGCTGTCAGAGGAACTCAGACATTTTTATGGACCAAAAAAAAAGAAATCCACCTTTGACCTTTTACATGTTGTTGTTGCTTTTCCAAGTGGAAAACAACAAAAACTCTCTCTCCTCACGGAGAAAATGTATCTGTTACAATTGCTCACAGCTCTCATTTATGTGCAATGCAAAAAATGATTTCTAGTCATTTTTTAGGAAACACGGTGGCACTGCTGCCTCACAGCCAGAAGGTCGTGGGTTCAAATCCCGGGTCCTTCCTGTCTGTAGTTTCCATGTTCTCTTCCTGGTTCCTCCTCCAACCAAAACAAAATTAGGTTCATCACTCCTGACCAAGGACCAGGAGGAAGATCTGGACTTGGACCAGTGGAGCTGTGTGTGTGTGTGTGTGTGTGTGTGTGTGTGTGTGCGAATGTGCATCACGTTGTGTGTAGAATTGGTGTAAAAAATTTGAAAGGTCAATGTTTTGGGGGAAAAAAAAGAGAAAAAGTTCAAGCCAAACCTTTTTTATTCCATCAGACAGAAAACTTAGTCAACAAACACAAACGATTCCACTTTGAAACACGATGACCTTAAAGTTCAGGGGAGGAAACGTTCAAGAAAATCACAGAACCATCAGCAAAACTTACAAGAAGGCCATTATCGGTTTTAGACTCGGTGACTTTTCACGTCGTCTTTGAACAATCTGACCAACAAAACGCAGCTTAAACACACATTTCAAAATAGTTTATATCATTTTTAATTGTATTCAAATACACTGTCGTTGTATTATACATATCTGCTTTATGTAAAATAGTTTGTCTTTATCATATATTCACTCCTTTGTAACAAACTATTGGTACATGACCAAAGTCAGTAAAAAAATAAAACAAATACAGTTTGGGCACTCTGTCATAAATATAAAATCAATAAAAGTCATACATTTGTGACTTCGTCTGTAACATTTATCGTTTTTTTTACTTCATCAATCCACAATATCAAAATATTTCCTCGTCATCCCAAATGTTTTCCTGTTAAATGATTGATGTTTTTCGGATGTGTTTTAAAAGCGCCGCGATCGCACGCAAACTGCGCAAAAAACCTAAGAAGTGCAGTAACGAGTGAATGAAGGCGAGGACGGGATGTTCGTGATGACCCCCCGGGGTACCCCACTATCTGCAGAGAATTCTGTTCTGGATATTTTAGAGAATGAAACTTTCTTCAAGAAGAGCAGCCGAGACTGCCGTCAGTGGAAGGAGACAACGAGCGGACGCTGACCTTTGAACTGTGCTTCACGAGTTTTTATGCAAAGGGACGGAAAGGTGGGAGGAAATGACCTCTGACACGCTGTGACGCCAGCGATGTCATCGGTTCTCACGAGGACTTTCGTGTTCAAGTGGGTGGCTTAGTATCATTTTATCTGGTATTTTATTATTTTTTTGGACTTGAGGTTCAAATCGGACAGCAGTCGGTTCTCTTCGTCGTCACGCCTGAACCGCCTGTTGACTAACTCTTTCCCAGTGTCTACGCCCCCCATAGGATAAACTTTGTAATGCTACGAAAACAGCAAACGCACGCAGCCCAGCTCCCCGTGCGGCGGTTCTACTCCTGCACGGTGCTTTTGGAGATGAAGAGCAGCCCCTCCTCCTTCAGTCTGGTCAGTGCAGGCCCGTAGATCTCCTTTGTGATGGGGGTCACCAGGCCTTTGGTGCTGATTTCTCCTGCAGAGTGGAAACAAACGTAGGAAACCTTTCAGCTACATCTGTCTGAGGACGAGTAAAGAAGAAAACGTTGAGTAGATATTTCCCCGATGCGAGTCCCCAGGTGCTGCTCTCAAATGGACTATTAAGTTCAATTCAGACCACGACCCAGAGTGAACCCAGTATGTTTTGGTAGCGGTCAGCTTAGAACCACAACGAAATTATTTTCTATTTTTCATACTATTTTGTACGTAGTATTTGGTAATTATAGGCTCCGCCCATTTGGGCCTGAGTCAATTTTCTGGCATTTTTAAGGTTTTGGATCCGTGGCGTGGCGAGGCGTGGGCCCGCCTCGCACCTGAGGACTCGGACCGCATTAACTCTGATCGGGACGTTCGTGTGTCTGAAGAAATGGATCCAAGATGAATAATGCTGACCGTCCAGGACCATCCGTGCAGCAATGGCTGCTGGGTAACCCACAGTCTTGGCCATGGCGGAGAATCCGTCCGGGTCTCCGTAGACCACCAGGCTGATGTGTTTGGTTTCCAGCTCACCCGTGGGATGACGAACGCCGATGTCGTTACGCAGGATGATCATGTCTCGCTCGGCCTTATCTAAAGATGGAGAGAGAGGGGCAGGGTAAGATGGTTTCCATAGCAACATTCAGAGGGCAAAGGTTGATATTAAACACGTGGTTAACCACGGACGGTTCAACGGAGAGAGAACGAACCCAGGGGCCCCCGTCAGCAGAACTCTGACTTCATGATTTGGTGTTTTCTGTCTTAGTGACGGATGGTCCAAAGTTTCCTCTTTTCCTTTACTGTCATAGTCTAAACTTTCTCTCTCTTACTGAATCAGGTACCAGGTGGTGTTTTCACGTCAAGGTTCTTCTTCTCTGTCTTTGGAGAGCGTTTAAGTGACAGACGGACTGCCAGGCCAAAGGTCATTCAAATCTGACTGATCGTGAACAGCAGGCGTGATGACGGTCTCAGTCGGCCACGGGGTCACAGGGTCACGGGGTCACGGGGCACCGGAACGGGCCGTGACCTGGATTGGTTTGGGGAAACGACAACATGGCCGAACGCCAGGAATGTTGGGAGATTTTTTTCAGTGGAACGGACAAACTCTGACGTGTGTGTGTGGTCGAGTTTTAGGTTGTATAAAAGTGCAGCGCAGAGGTGGATCCGTTGTCTCCCCTCACGGCCCACCAGGTGTCTTTGCATGCACAATGTCTTTTTTTTAACAGTTTTAACGCTAAAACGCGTCACATTTTATATTTTCATACGTTTTACATGTTTACATTTATTATTTCAGCAGAACGTACAGAGCTGCTGACTTTGAGGTTTTTAGTACAAACGTTGGTGAAATGATTTGAGCGTGCGAGGGCGTGGGTCCCCCTTCAGGTTCGAGGGCGTTCCGGTGCCGTTCAGGTTTACAGCCTGAAAATAATCCCTGTGGTTATTTTCAGGCTCTGTCTGTGGTAAAATAATCCCTGTGGTTATTTTCAGGCTCTGTCTGTGGTAAAATAATCCCTGTGGTTATTTTCAGGCTCTGTCTGTGGTAAAATAATCCCTGTGGTTATTTTCAGGCTCTGTCTGTGGTAAAATAATCCCTGTGGTTATCTTCAGGCTCTGTCTGTGGTAAAATAATCCCTGTGGTTATCTTCAGGCTCTGTCTGTGGTAAACCTCATCCTTTCACCTTGGCAATCTGTGTGTTAGTGTGCAAAGTTTGGTGCTCACCAAAGGTCAGTTTGGCTTCCAGATGTTTGGCTAGAGCAGCCAGGATGCTCGGGGCCTGGGGGACCGGCTCCATGCTCAGCATTCCCAGCCTGCCAACAGGGAAAACTCTCGTTACCGCCGACAATCACGCGACCTTCGCGCCGCACGCTGACGAGCACCAGCTCTGAACAAATGAACAACTCCCGTTCCAGCTTTTCCAGCGATTCACATTTCAATGCTGCCACACATTCTTTGTTCTGTCGCTGCAGGCGAGCGGCGGCATTGAAAGGAGCCTTGGCGTGAAGAGACCCTCACAGGAAGTAGATTTAAAGTGAAGAGCGCGTGCAGGCGACACCACTTCACACGTGAGAGGAGCGTGCTCGGCCTTCGTCGCTAAACTGTGAAGAGGAGCGGACGTTGGCGTGTGCCTGGCTGGGAGACCCACGTCTGAATGTCGAGCAGACAAAGAAACAACTTCCTGTTTGACAACGTGACCTCAAAGTTCACTCTGCTCCCTGTGTGTGTGTGTGTGTGTGTGTATCAAACACAGAAATCCAGTTCACCGTTTTATCCGTTACTCTCTCGGTTTTGACTCCCAGATCATCAGGTGTTGATTTTCAGCAGGAAGTCTCGGATTAATGTGTGAGTGTTGAAGATAAGACAAACAGGTGAATCTCTCACATCACCATCCATTCAAACCCAATGGACTCAGGAACACCAGCTGTCTGTCAGGGGCCAGAACCTGAATGAGTCAGATACAACTGACCCCGCCCCCCCCCGGCAGCCTCTAACAACAACCCACCACTTCATCTTCAAGGTTGTTGTCTCGGGTCCGCAGGAAGCGTGAGAAATCTCTGTGTTCTTCTTCGACACCTTTCTGCAGTTGTGGCATCAGGGTCCCTCCTGGACCTAAGAAGGACTCCTACCAGGGTATCGTTGGGATTCGACCCAAACGTCGTCCAAAGGCATCGTCCCCTCACCCAACCCCTCACGAGCTGAGGTTTGAGAGCCGAACTCCTGATCCCACCTGAGCAGACTAGACGGCTGTTGAGATTGTTGCCTTGAGTCAAAGCGTTCACCTGGACGTCTAGCGCCCCCTGCCTGGGCTTCGCCTCATGTTCCTCCCGTGAACTTTCTAGCTTAGGTTGAGACTCAAAGTCTGCCAGGTTCCTCTTTGATGACAGCTGACCTCTGCTGCAGTGCATCCGGGTTACCTCTACCTTAAACAGGAAGCTACAGGATGTTACCAAAATAAAATCTCTTTTAACGTCTCTTCTTTCTAGTGACCAAGTTCAGAAGTATTTTTTCTTGAAAATTGTTCGATGTTTGTAAACCTCCTCGTTTCTGTAGGAAATCAATACGAACCAAACAAACTAAATGCCGGAACAAACTGAAGTTGTGAACAAATTACAGTTTCTACATTTATCAGCCGATCAAATTCAAAAGGCTTGTTGGTATATTTCATCATTTTCTTCTACATATCCCCAAAATCTATGACTTGTACGGTTGCCATACTTGATTATGATCTACTAGACAAATATTAAAAAAATATTTGATGAAGAGTGCGTGAAGATTAATCTGCAGGTGACAAATCTTACATGGTTAAATAATGATATTAATAAGAATACATTTAATCAAATACTGAAAAAATGTAGTTCATAAATTAGGTAAATTCTCATATTTCCTTTGAGTTGCAGTTTAACATCACAAACTTTAGCTCTGTGTGATAAATGACAAAGTGTAGCCTGGTCACCATATTCAAATGCATTCAAGTCCACGTCCTCTCTTACCATCGGAGCGTCTCCATCCTGTGGGCGTCCTTTCCCACGCGTTCGCTCACCGCGTCTTCAAAGGCTTCTTTCGAGACAGAAGAGGACAAACCCATCTGCATACACAGGAGCTCTTTCTGCACACGCACACAGTGAAATACGTAACATCAGGACAGGAGCTCCGTTTGATTGGCAGACAGTCGTACTGCAGTAAAGTTTGTACTTCGTTACGTGATCCTGTGTAAAAACAGACCGACTGACTACAGACAGACTATCAGCCTGTGGCTGGTTGACGTGGAAACAGGAAGCTGTGTGAGTATGTTTGCTTTGTTACCCAGCAGACGGGAGAGGAGTTCTGCAGCATCGGACACTCATCAGCGTTTATCAGACCCAGCTTCACAAAACCGCTCATGGCCTTCGAAAAGCCCTGAGAGAAACATTCAAAAGTTTAACATTCTGCCCCGGAGGCGATTCAACACACCAAAACAGTTACATTCAGAACTCAGAGTCAGTCAGGCAGGATCGTCCTCAGCGTTACACGTTTAGCAGAACCTGAAGAACCCGAGGAACCTGTTGAACCTGCGGAGGGATTATTAAAAAAGGGGGCACTTTGACCTCTGTAGTCATGAAGTCCTTTGAACGACTGGTGTTGACCCATCTGAAGGCCGTCACAGGAACCCTGCAGGACCCCCTGCACTTCGAGTACTGTGCCAACATGTGCCTGCATTCTGTCCTCCAGCACCTGGACGGCCCTGGGACCTACACTAAGATCCTGCCCCCTCTCCATACACAGCAGCACTGTAGCGGCCGTGGAGACCTTCAAGTAACTGGGGATTACAATGTCCTAGACTTGAAGTGGGACCTGAAGACCACCTCCATAATCAAGGAGGCCCAGCAGAGGCTGGAGGAAATTCAACCTCCCAGAGGAGCTGCTGGTTCGATTCTACACAGCAGTCCTGGAGTCTGTCCTTGTTGTTTGTTTTGTTCTATAAAGTACTGACAACATTTCTCCCAAATTCCAAATAAAAATATTGTCATTTAATCTTATTCAATGAGGAAAAGTATAAAACACTCCTGTGGTCATCACTATCCTCTCGCAGTCGGACCAGTGCTAGTCGTACCTCAAAAGTAATTGGAATCAAAGAATAACTATTGACCGCGGCAAAAGAGTTGGAATGAAAAGTTTTGAGTGAGGAAAAGAGGGTTCAATACTGACAGAGGGACACAGTGAGAGTCAGGGTGCCTCCATCCTTAAAATCTCAAAGACGGCGGTTCACGAGAACAAGGTCAAGCAGCAGACATCGGAGACAACAAAGCTTCAGAGCGGCAGAGGGCGAAGACGACTCTCCACCGACCGGGACGACCGCCAACTCATTCAAATGTCACTCAACAACCGTAGGATGACATCGAGGGACCTACAAAAAGAACGGCAAAGGACAGCTGGGGTGAAGTGCACGGCGAGGACGGGGCGGGGCTGAAGTCGTGCAAAGCTACAAAAAAGCCCTTCATCAACGAAAAGCAAAGAGGAGCCAGGTTGAGGTTTGGAAAAGACCATAAGGTTTGGACCGTAGAGGACTGGAGTAAGAACATCTTCTCTGATGAGTCCAATTTTCAGCTTTGACCAACACCTGGTCGTCTCATGGAGAGACGGAGACCTGGAGAGGCCTACGAGCCACAGTGTCTCACACCCACTGTGAAATTTGGTGGAGGATCGGTGATGATCTGCGGGTGCTTCAGCAAGGCTGGAATAGGGAAGATTTGTCTTTGAGAAGGACGCATGAATCAAACCACGTACAAGGTCATTGTCCTGGAAGAAATCTTAGTTCCCTCTGCTCTGACAACGTTCCCCAACTCTAGGATTGGTTTGTCCAGCAGGACAACGCTCCAGGCCACACGGCCAGGTCAATCAAGGGGTGGAAGGAGGATCACCAGATCAATCTCCAGACCTGAACCCCATTGAAAACCTCTGGAATGTGATCCAGAGGAAGATGGATGGTCACAAGACATCAAACAAAGCCAAGCCGCTTGAATTTTTGCGTCTGGAGTGGCAGAAAGTCACCGAACAGCAACGTGAGAGAACGCCGAGACTGAAAATCGGGGTTATTCCACCCAATACTGATTTATGAACTCCTCCAATGTTAAAACATTAGTATTGTGTTGTTTAATAATGAATACGAATTTGTTTTCTTGGCATTATTCAAGGTCTGTAATTTTCTGCAAATAAATGCTCTAAATGACAATATTTTTATTTGGAATTTGGGAGAAATGTTGTCAGGAGTTTATAGAATAAAACAAAAAATGTTCTAATTTTTTCCAGAGCTGTATATACATATATCTATATATATATTTCTATATACTGTATCTTTATCTGTATACTGTATCTATATCTATATATCTATATACGGTATCTATATATATACTGTATCTTTATCTAAATATCTATATACTGTATCTTTATCTATATATCTATATACGGTATCTATATCTATATATCTATATGCGGTATCTATATCTATATACTGTATCTTTATCTAAATATCTATATACTGTATCTTTATCTATATATCTATATACTGTATCTTTATCTATATATCTATATACGGTATCTATATCTATATATCTATATGCTGTGTCTTTATCTATATATCTATATACTGTATCTTTATCTATATATATATATACTGTATCTTTATCTATATATCTATATACTGTATCTATATATATATGCTGT
>OMNV01026313.1:5727-17428 GCA_900303265.1 Brotula barbata | reverse complement strand
CACTATGAAACACTCCAATTGATCCCACGCCCTCACACTCTTGGTATATCCCATAACACTAAGGAACAATGAGTTGTTGTTGTAATTTTCCCTCTTAACGTATGGAATAGAACCACATCCGGTACTTTAACGGTCATGAAAGCTTTATTGATGTTAACTCGTGACAGAGCCTGGTTGAACACACACACACACAGGTTAGTGCGAGCCAAGCCAGGCTATAATCATCATTATAATTATAATAACAACAATAATAATGATGATGATGCTATTAATAACATTAATAACAGTAACAAAATATATCAACAATAATAATGACACTATGTAATAATAGTCATGATATGTTTTACACATGTACATCGTTCACATGTTTCTTATTCTAAGGTGCATACGTATATTTATAAGTATAATAACACGTATAATAAGTATATAATATGTCATTTATCTTATTTTGACAGCTACCAGGACTATCTGGTTTATCTCCCTTTGTTCCGATTTTATTTTATCCACGTAAACTCCACATATTTTACTCATTTACTCGCATGCTGAATCCGATCGGTTTGTTTCTGTTCCCACAATCCAAGTCTTGTTTCCGTTTTCCTCTTCTGTTTTTAATTGTATGTATATGGCATGTAGTAAAAATAAATCCAATTAAAAATGTGGTCACAACTCAAGAGAGTTGTGAAGTTGCAGCTTCACATTGTTCACAACTTGGGAAAGTTCACAACTCAAAGCTGCTTCGTTCTGTCTGTGTTGATGGGATTGTCGCTACGACAGCTCCGGATTACACTCAGAGTATTTCACTGCGTATCGAGTCATCAACCACGGACTTCGCCCGTATCTACAACCATTTCCCTCCTCGTGGTACACGTCGTGAAATTAGACACCGAAATGGGTTTTGGGTCATCAAAGGGTTTCAAGAGGCTAAATGGAGCAGGATGGGGGGTGACTTACCTTCCAGCGGTGCCCCATTCACCCTCCATGTTACGGTGGGCCGGGGAGTCCCAGTGGCAGAACACTTGATGAGCACCTCTGAGCCAATCATACTGAGCTGACTCTCAGGCTCGAACACCCACTCAGGAGGCTCTGCAACGACACATGCGGTGAGATCACTATCATCACATGGGATATAGGAGAATATAGACACGAAGCACCTCAAGTGAACACACGTTCCCGCACTGCTGCATTGACTTCTACATGTGTGAAGGTCATTACATTCTTCGTTTTTCTTTTTTAGTAGAAAGTGTAAGATGGGTGTCAACTGAACTAGGATTGAAAAAAAAAAGCGTTTGATGTTTCAGACCAAAATTTCCATTCTTACTAAAAAGCCTAAAACGCTGACTTGCACACGTTGGTGTTAAACGCAGCTTCATCACATCTGATTTGTCTAAGCACCGGCGTTTACACACAGTAGTTGTTGCATTATTCAAATTTGAGATTTGCAACTCTTTGGACATTTTCTAGGTCAGAATGTGCACTATTCTTACG
This sequence comes from Brotula barbata, assembly GCA_900303265.1. Classification (NCBI taxonomy): domain Eukaryota; kingdom Metazoa; phylum Chordata; class Actinopteri; order Ophidiiformes; family Ophidiidae; genus Brotula; species Brotula barbata. The sequence goes on along the minus strand of OMNV01026313.1, from coordinate 15,943 downwards.
TTTGACTGCATAACACTTTTATCAACACGTTTATTAGGCGCTGCACACTATGATGCAAAATCAAATACAATCGCCATGTAGGAAGGCCAAGGTTAAGATTAGAATATTCAGTTTTTTGTTTGTGCTGTGCCATTCCTCAGTCATTTTTAGTTGTTTAAGGTCTAAAAGTATGTCACCAAGGAGTCTGTTTATGTCTATTTCTAATCAGATTACCCCGTATTTAGCTGTGTTGTATAAATTTTGTGCGTTTGTCCACTACTACACAGCTTCAAACTGATTTTATGAGTCGCTGTGTCACATTTACCTTCCACTGTGACTGTGAAGTAATGGACGACTTCTCCGTGTGAGTTCTTTGCCTTGCACATGTACCTCCCACTGTCCTCCTGCTCAACTCGTGGTATAAACAGCAACTTCCCGTGACTCTCCATTTTTGCTTTATCGGGAAGTTTACTGTTGATCTTCACCCACTCTACCTGTGGAGTTGGACTGTTAGACAAAAGATGGGTTAGTCCAAAAAAAAAAAGCTGTTTTCAATGGCATACATGTTTATAATCATGTAATCTAATGTTTATGTCATTTAAAAAAACAATATATGCTCATATATATCTAAATCAATATTTTTATAACTTTTCAAGCTGTGATGGTTTGATTTTGGAGTGTTTAAGGAAGTGTTTTACTTACAATCCTGCAGCAATACACTCCAATTTCAAGTCCTCTCCTTTGACCAGCTGTGTCTCTGTTCTGACACTAGAGGGCGTCAGAAGAGTGGGTCTTCTCTGCAGGATTGCATTAGCTGGTAAAGTTAAGAACAAGAAATGTGTGAAGAATGAAACTTTCCTTTCATTGCACTTGTCCACTATTGTTTAACATAAACACACTGACACCCCTGCCCTGCTCACATGAGCGTTTACACATGTAATAACACACACATGCAATTCCTGTTTGAACTTACCATTTTCAGGGCTCATGTCACTGTTTGATTTTTCTGAAATGGAGGTTGATGGGACAAAAGAACAATGAGCACGAGGACAATGTTGATGCATCACGATAAATGTCAGCGAGATCAAAATCACACAAAATAAACATAACGCGTGAACATCTGTGATTAATGGGACGTTGTGACATTTGGATGGCTTTTGATGTGCTGCTATGAGTGTGAATAGCGATGCGACCGTGCTCTGAAGGCAAATATGGCCGATTTAAGACCTCACAAGGAACACAGCACGTTCAAGCGGCACCTACTGGTCTTGACGTTGACAGACATGGCGGTCTTCTGTACGATGGTTCGTATTCTGGGGAAGGCGGCGAAGCAGCAGTAGTCTCTCCCGCTGTCCTTCTCAATGGCATGAGAGAAGTAGAGGTCTCCGTTCAAGCCCATAGACACCCTCTCATCCTGCTCTATGTGCTGAAGATCTGAGTGAGTAGAGTTGATTTGTTATGTCTGAACTGAGAGGTGCAAGCAGTCCGTATATGTAAATAAATTCAACATAAATCAAGGCTGTCGCTTACTGATCGTCATCCAGTAGATCTGCAGAGGAGGTATTCCTTTAGGGGGATTGCACTCCAAAATAAAAGGCTCCCCTTCCTCAACCACGAGAGGGTCCAGCTTTTCTTTTGGAAACTTTGGAACATCTGGCAAAGTGGACAAAAAGACACAGAGAGTCAGAAAATGAGTGAATGAATGATGAAATGTGTCACGGAAAACGTAGTTCTCTTTGCGTCCAGTAGATGGCAGTGATTTCATTCTCCAATTCTGTGCCTGTCGTTTTTTTTTCCTGAGAGTCCAATCTATGGATGATGTCTTCAAATCTTGGCTTTCCACAAAAAGGAAAAGAAAACAGACATCACCACTGCTATTCTGCCGCTTGTCAACACTGCTGAGCGGTTGAAGCACATCCGAATCTTGTCTCAGTCCCTGTTGGAGGGATTTCTTTTGTAGGAATTGATGAACTATGCTTTGAAAATAAATGAAAAAATGTACTGGTGCAAAATGATAGAGGGGCTAAATCACATCCAGTGGAGTTTTTTTTTGGGTGTTTTTTTCACAAATACCTAGAAACAGATGAGATTCTGCATGGGGCAGAGTGCTCAGGGGGCTCAATGACTTTCTGCCACGTTCAATGCATTGAAAAAGCTCACACACCTCACAATGGGAGAGGTGCATGAGGTTGCGTGGGACCCCAGATCTTGAATCACTCTGAAAGCACTGTAACAGAGCACCACTCAAGACCTATGTTACTCACGGGGCACAATGAACTCAATCTCCTTGGACATGGCTGTCCCAAGATTGTTGGACGCGTAGCAGCGGTAGATTCCCTGGTACTCTGTAAGGTTCCCATTATTGGGTATCACAAAGGTCCCAGAATTCTCCTCTTTCATCAGGCGGGGGTCTAGAAGGGGGTCAAATTCCTGCCCGTTCTTTGTCCATCTGAATCTATATTAAAGAAACAACAGGCCCGTGTAAAATACAATGAAACTTTGCATATTCCTCCGATTTTCCCCCAAAATCAAAACAGCCAAACGGAGCAAAACTGCTGCCAAAGTGTTTCCCTCTTCCATCTGAAGTGATGTAAGGCTCAGTACTCACTTTGGCTCGGGATTCCCTTTGGCTTCACACATCATGGGGAAGCTCTCGTCGAAGGGGAAGGCGATGAGAGAGCTGGGCGACTGAGCTGTGATGGTGGGAAGCTGCTTGACTGTGCCGCAAATAAACAACACGCAAGAAAATGTCACAAACACAGCACAGGAATACGGGTTTCTATGTAGAATGTCGAAGATGTTTCTATAACATTCAAGATACATACAAGCATCTTAAGATACACATAAATTCCACCAATTTGATGTAACTAGCGGTCAGACGCTAATTGTGGAACGATGTTGATGATGATGATGGTATGGAGCCAAAAAAGCATCGCTAGTATGATCGACCGTGACTTAAAAAGAAGCACGGCTCCTCCAAGCAGAGGTATCAGTGTTACTGAGTGATGAGTTAAGATCCCACAGCACTGAGTCAGGTGATGAAGAGAGAGAGAGCTGAGCTCGCTAATACCAAAAACACGAAAGAGTCAACTTACTGTTCAGATGATCTAAAACTACGAAATCAAAGGCAGCAGGAGGGAAAACAAAGAAAAACAAGCAGTCAGCTGTTTGGGAAAATCCCTTTTTTTGTTACCTTACAGACCTTACACACACATACACACTTAGAGAAAATGAAAAATACATTCAAACTCCAGTCAGCCCGAAATATGCAGCGTGCAGGAGGCAAAAGTCTGTTTGGAGTGTTTTATATGAAGCCCTTAAGTGGTAGTTTTGAATAATTTAGAGGGAGAGGTTTGATATGTGTTACCACGGAAACTGGGATATACAGAGATCCAACGTAAATTAAAAAACGAACCTGACTCCAGCAAGAAAACTGCTATATATACTGCATATACGTGCGTGTGTGTGTTCCATCTGAAGTGTCCCAGGTGATTTTTACATCTCGTTCACATGATACACACATCCGTTTTCATTACATATAGTATATACAGCGTGTTCAGCGATGGAACCCTCGTCTATTTGCCTTAAAGCAGTACAAATACTAATAAATGTTGTGTGCGGTGATGCTCGTAGCAAGCGTCCACAGATGTGACGCAAGCGTTGCAAAAGTTTCAAAACGGACCTAAAATATACAAATAAGAACACAGATTCTGTTTATGTCCAATAAAAATCAAAAGCTTTGTGCAGATGAACCCTGACAGCATTTCAGACACGAAACTTCATGTTACACTATGTGTGTCTCTGCATGAACACAGTGCGCTGTAAAAATCCTACGTATTACATATATTTTCATGTACTTGTACTGCAGTACATGAGTGTGTCGAGTCCGTACTCACTCTCCAGTGGGATGTCGATGGCAGTAGTCTTATGAAAGGCACAAATACAGGTGACCATGCACAGCAGGGTGACCAATCCGCGGCTCCCGTGCGGCCTCATGGTGTGGCGGCAGACGCTGATATCAGAGTTCCAGAAGAAATAAGCGCTCCCCGCTAAGTCCTCAGTTCATTTCTGTGGCACTCTGAAGATGTGGGACCTGTAAAAAGCACAGACAGAGTCTCCATGAATCCACCCACGCACGAAAAGGAAAGGCAGGGCAAACCCACCGCACAACAAATCCCCCCGTGACTGGGAGCCTGACTAGTGTGCGCTCAGCCACTCACAATGCAGATTTCTGGCACAACCGTCTCTGGATCAACGGGGACTCCGCCGCTGCTCATACAAATGTTGCCGTTCCAAAGACATTTTCACATTAAAGCCTCCCATCATCCCTTCCCTTGGGGCTCGTATTGTTTTGCAGTTTTGACGTCTGCGGCAGAAAGTGTATTTTTCCACGCACTGTACAAGAGTAATGGAAATAAACAAAGCTAATGAAGCAGCCTGTGGATTTACTCGCGCGCGGGAGATCTTTAATATTCGACCGAGAACAAAGGTATTCACGCTAAAATCGGGCCGAGATCACAATCCGCATCAAAACTGACATCGAAATTTGCAAGATTGCGCTGTTCTCATCTGGGCCTGTGTGTTTCCGATAACGGTAACTCAACCGGCTGCATATTTATCTGTGCTAGCAGAGAATATGGCCGCCCCAGGCGTTTGAAGCATAAATAGCAGACGTAGTTAACAGTCGCGCGGAGTAACCTGTCTGTGCTCTGACAGGCAGCCGAGTACGGCGCACCGGATCATTTTCCAACTAACGGAGCAGAGGTTGAACTATAATGAGCGCCGGATCGGCCCAGAGTGCACAGCTGCAGGAGGGCAGGGGAGGAGAGACGGAATAGGGCCACGCTCAGGAATCTCTCTGTGTCTGTAGGATTGTTCTCTGAAGTCCCCGATGTGTCGTTTCATTTGTCTCCTTCGACTCGGCTGTCAATCAAACCGTTAAGCCAGGTTGGAGTAATTAGCTCAGTGATTACAATGTATCACAACAACACATATGATAGGGAAAGAGCAGACGTACAAGGATCATCACCAGGATAAATCGAGGATAATCTATCTGCACTGTGTTGATTTCTGCATCTAATTAAACAACAATGAACAATCGCCTTTGCAGTTTTTTGTTTTTTTTTAAGCTGCGAGTGCTCTTCTGTTTATAATTCCTTGACTCTGGCGCTCCTCTTTTTCTATATTCTTTGCTGGTTTAACAAATCCAGTGGGGAAACGATGAGGTCAAGCTGCACTTCATGAGTTGTAAATGAATAATTGAGCGGAGAACAAGAGGGTCGATTTCATTTATTTTGTACGCGGGGCTGTTTGCAGCTTAACATGCACCCCGAGCTTTTTTTTTTTTTCTTCTGCCATGTCTCATGCTAATGATATTAACTTCGCCTTGGGACTTTATGACTCAACCCTGGTTGTTTTGACCCCACTTGTGACCCCGCCTCCTCTCAATTTGCCCCCTTCTACCCACAGCATCACCAAGAAGGCCAAACCTATCCGTGACTCCAAATCACAATTCAGACATATTGATTTATCTCCAAATGAAGATTGGTGTTTGGACGCTGTAAGTCGTTCAGAAAAAGGCGCCCGGAGGCGTTCTTTTGTTATCGTCTCGCTTCTGTCTTTCCCACACGCCGCTGATTTATACTTCTGAACACAAATTAAAATTAAAGGTAAAGATCCTGTGCTAATTGGCTTGTGGTTTGTTGTTCCGATCCGAGTGGGAAAGGGGGGACGAGGGGGGGGTCAAATTCCCATAAGACACCTTGTTCTCGTTGCCCTATTGTGTTGGCCAGAATCCTTCCCCAGCATAACACCACTTAGATGGATTACACTTTGTTCAAACTGTGCTTGATCATTTGCCATCTGATTTAATTTGCTGTCTGCCCGTTAAACATTTATTGAGAACCAACTCAGCCATCTGGTTGAGGGGAGGTCCGCTCGGGGCTTAGCTGTTGTCGGCGTTGGAGTCGTAGGGTATATAGCCTATTGGACCTATATGATGCACAGGAGAGGGCCCCTCAGGCGAACCTGATTTAAGACTGCAGGCTGTTCTTAATCCCCTCCCCTTTCAGCAGCAATCACTCCGGCCTCAGATTGATGAAGCTGGCAGGAGGTTAAAAGCTGCTAACTGTGGGAAGGCCAATATGAACCCTAACCTTGCTTAGCCAAGACTCAGAGGGGACAGAAGCTTTGTAAGAGGGCATGGAGAGGGAAATGAACCAATGTGGGCCAAGTGAAATCTGCCTCCGTGCCTTAAAACTCTCCCTGAGTGACGGATACCCTTTTTCAACTTTCTCCTTTCCAACTAGGGCAAATTAATTTTTCCTCATGTAAACAGTTTGATGTAATATCAGCGCAATTCTCCCGTTACGGTTTATGCTTTTTACGGCTATAAACTCACCATCGCGGGTGACATTTACCAGTATGGGGACGACTAGAGCGGATCCGCGTTTCCTCCCGGAGGTCCTAAGCTGTTTTCACAGATAGAACATTGCTGTTATCGCCGGCAAAAACTTTACAGACAGCGGGTAAGAATGTGAACACGGGGAACCATTAGGTCTGACAGGGAACGTTATGTGCATATTACTGTAATGTGATGTCGCTGTGTGCTCCCGTGTTTTCCCAAACTAAAAATAAAATGACTCATTCGGCCCGGGTTCCAAACTTTCAGCTCTCCCGGTTCAATTAGAGTTTGTCACTGACACAAACATCCCACCTCACCCTCTCCTGTTAGCGCGTCTGGGCTTTCATTCACTCTGATATACAGCATGTCTGTCATGTGACTCCTCGGTTTGAGCCTAAAGAAAGATTTCTCCCCCTGCTGCGTCATGATTTTCCCATTTCGGCCTCGTCTTTAGCAGCACAGACGACATTTTTTTAATTCCAAGGTGGGTTCCAAGAGCAACGATTTCACTACAGCAGGTTCTTAACCAACCAACCATCTGCCGCTTTCACACACAAAGACAACAGACAGCAACGTGTGGGCCTACTGTAGTTTAATGGGCAAGCCTGTAATAGGATTAAGCAGATCCTCGTCTTGTCAGGCCGGATTAAAATATTCTCCTCGCTAAAGACCTGCGTCGGGAAAAGACGGCGGCTTCGCGCGCCTCTCTCGCGTACCCGATAATGCCTACACACGGATTCCCATTTGATCGTTGAAGAACAATTAAAACGACTCCCGCGCTGATTAAAGCGAAGCAACAGTTGGCACAGTTCGCCGATGTGTGTAATGACTTTTTGTTTTGTTCTTTTGGCCCGATCAACAGCTCATTTCCTCTGCAAATGTGCCACAGTCGTCTGTCTATGTGAGGAAAATCTCAGACGCCGTAAAGGAGGCACATTATCGTATTTTGTGTTATTTCGGATCAGTTACAGTTAGGAGTGTGTGTGTGTGTGTGTGTGTGTGGACTAGAGCTGCAAAGTTGAAAACAGAGAAATGTATCCAGAGAGAAAAACCCACAGGTCCTGAACTGCCCTCAAAACATGGTTTCTGATTCATTCCTCACTTGGGTCACATGTTGACAACACATGTGTTACATGTGTTGTCAACACAGCCAAGACGTGTGTTCTGCTGTTGCACATCTGGCCGTTTGAAGTGAGTTCGTCCGTCGTGGTTTCACTTTAGAAAGAATACATAAAATTGCCTGTTTACACTCAGTGTGCATTACAGCGGAGAAAGTCGCATGACACTGTAGGTCCTGTAAGTCGTGATAAATGCTACACGTCACACGCACGCCATGCCACACACACACACACACACACACACACAATGGGTCGCATTCCGATCTTTGACGATGCGGCGATCGCACGCCAACGTTTGGCCTTGCTGTCCTTTTTATGCTGCAGGGAGAGAAAACAGTAACAAGACGCTAAATAAGATTAGCAATGGCTGCAATATTAAATAATACCCTTGCCTAATTGAGATTTGGCTCAATTTCACAGCACTTCGGCAAGCGTGACAGTTTCAATTATCACGCCGTTAATATTTCAGGAGGCCGTGGAGGAATGGAGCTACTCCAGAGCGCTGAAGGAGGAGGAGGAGGTGGAGGAGGAGGAGGAGTGGATGAGGGAGGTAAACCAACGTCCGTGATCGTGAGGACGGTGGATCACGTTCCGTATGGTGCATCCTGGATTTACGGCAGCATCCTGACGGTACAGCCAGCCGCTGAGACGCACGTGTAGAGCGTTAGCGAACGGTGAAGATGTGAAGGTTTCGCATCTTCTCCTCATTAATGGATCGTCTGCGCAGGAAGCTGTTTTTCATGAGCTAAATGAGAACACGTTGAATTAAGCTGATCGTGCGGGCGTGTTTTGCACGAGAAGACGGATGGATGGATGGATGGATGGATGGCCGTCAGATTCTACGTATGATGTACAATGCAGGACATCCCTACAACAGATGCTCCGGGGTCCTCGCTTTGAATCTGTCATTACATTAAAAGCAAAAAGAAAGAGGGTTTGAAAAAAAAAATCCACCGCACCTGTGTGCATCACAGCTTCCAGGGGTTTTGTGCGTTTCCTCTGATCCGCTCCCTTTGAAGTGTCGCTGGAGTGCCCCTTACCCAGGACAATAATCACATTACTCTGTGATCCTCGCTGTGTAACTGGCAGAGGTCGGACCGCAGGGGCTGGAATATTATTTGGTGTGAACTAACACAAGACGCCCGCTCCTCTCCACATTCATTCGCTCAATCTGACTGATGCTGGCAATTTCCCCAGATGAAACTGTGCCACAGTCGGACATGATCGATGGCTCTTATATCCTAAATCCTCACCTCCATCAGACCCTGAAGCAATTTATTTCAGGGCGAGGAGCGAGAATTTTCCCGACGTTCCCCCCGTAGTTCCGCCGAATGGCAGCAAAAGGCAGACCGATGCAGAAATACTCCGGCTTCTTAATCTGTTTCTTTCAAACCCTTCAGGACCGTAATGTACAATGAAACTCAACATTTTCATCCTATGTAAAACAACGTTATGTGCTGACAGTCATTCGGGGGCTTTGAATCCCCTGTTCTGTGTTAGAGCGGAGCGTCTGGACAGTGTGAGGTGTGTGAGCTGTTTGACAGGGTTGTCAGATGTGGCCCAGTTCCTGTCTCTCCGTCAATAAGAGGGATCCTGGTGGGGATGGGCAGAGACAAAAAGGGAGCCGACAACAGGGCAGAGACTTGAGATTAAAGATCTAAACTACAACACAAAAGCCGGAGGAAACCATTTCATCCACAATGAAGCTAACAACTGTTGTCTCCAGAGCAGGCCCGCGGCTCGACGGAACGTCTTTATAAGACGGAGACGCAGCGCCATAAACATTTACATTTAAATAGAAATTCTAGTCACACTTCGGTATTAACATGCACATTTAGAAAACGGGCGACGGCTGAGACAAATCATTCATTAGAATGTGTCGTTCGAAAGAAGAACGGAGTCCACGCCGACAAACAATCCAAAAACGAAGGCAATTAAGAGGAATAAAGCGTCAACCATGACAGCGTGATGACACGAGGGCCACATTTCAAGTAAACGATCATATGCTGGATAAATAGTTTGTTTGTGATTTGTGTGATTTTTTTCTAATCTGTATACATATTGAACAAGTCAGTAAGTCAGAGAAAGTCATTTAAAGAGACTTTGAAGTGCATTTTTGGCTCTTTTAAGCTAAAATTATAAGGCCTGACTTACTATGGATGAATGGATGGATGGATGGATGGATAGAAAGATAGATAGATAGATAGACAGACAGATAGATAGACAGACAGATAGATAGACGGATAGATAGATAGATAGATAGATAGATAGATAGATAGATAGATAGATAGATAGATAGATAGATAGATAGATAGATAGATAGATAGATAGAGGGATAGATAGATAGATAGATAGATAGATAGATAGATAGATAGATAGATAGATAGATAGATAGATAGATAGATAGATAGATAGATAGATAGATAGATAGATAGACAGGTAGATAGATAGATAGATAGATAGATAGATAGATAGATAGATAGATAGATAGACAGACAGACAGACAGACAGACAGACAGACAGACAGACAGACAGACAGACAGATAGATAGATAGATAGATAGATAGATAGATAGTTTGGGCTACAGGTGACTAAATAAGAGATTTTTTTAGAGACATAATTGGAGGCATTAAGTTACTATACAGACTTTGCTGTGACTTCCTAGTCTTAAATGACAGTACTGTCTATAGAGTCTGATTTTTTCCTGTCATCCCTT
>OMNV01026310.1:0-17412 GCA_900303265.1 Brotula barbata | reverse complement strand
GCTTATGTCTTTAGTGGTTCGATCCAGGCCGAACCTGGTGTCAAACAGGCCAGGGGTGTCGATAACGGCAACCTGCCTTCCGTCCACCTCTCCTCTTCCCTTTGAACAATCTACAGTCATAGACTTGGAACTGAATTTGGACTCAAAGCAGTGTCGTCCCAGAATGTTGTTTCCAGTGGCGCTCTTCCCATTTCCGGTCTTCCCCACCATCACAATCCTCAGCTCCTCGTTGTTTTGGATGATGGGTGCTGTGTGAAAAATAAACATTAAATAATAGTCCATATTTCAGTATTGGGAGGAATTCTTCTAGGGCGACCTACAAACGATGAAATAAATCAAAGCAACTATACGGTAATGAAAGCTGATAAATCATGTCCAAAGTAGATTTGAATGTTAGTGTAAAGTGCAATCATCAGTCAAGTTTTCAGTACAATTTGCATGACTGTAATAGGTAGAGCAAAGGTGGCGGATCAATCATACTGTTGATGACATGACCTTTCGATACTCAGGTAGTCAAAATTCACCCCCTCATGATGCGGCTGATATACACATCGATAGGTGTGTGCTGCCATAGTGCTTAAACAATTCTCTGGAGTTGCGGTGCTGATGGTAAATAAAGATATATAAATTCTTCAATGAAATGGATTAAATCATTATTTTAATACACGTCCATACAGAGGAGCAAAGTGGAACATTGGTTAGCCCTGTTGCTGTAAAGCCAGAAGTTCCTGAGTTTGAGTCACAGTCTGCCATGGTCTTTTCGTGTGTCCAAGTCTGTGTGTGCGCGTTTCCTGCGGGTACTTCGATTTCCTCCCATGTCCGAAAACAAGCAGCTTAGAGGAACTGGAGAATTAAGGCCCTGTTCGGACCTGGTATTCAACTCCAACTCTGAGTCATCCGATCTGAAATTAGTACAAGTCTGAACGTGCTAAATGCATGCTCAATGTATCCTGACATCACATAGCTCAGACCACATTCAGAAGTGATGTGGGACTCGTGAGGACAGATACGTGTGTGTGTGTGTGTGTGACTCTGAATGCAATGCCTCCTCGGGACACATTCAAGGACCGCCTACTCCCACTGACGCTCACTGCATGAGCACGACAACAGTGTTATCTGCATCATCAGGAGCCATGTTATGGTGTTCGACTGCACCAACCAAAATAAAATCCTCAACTTGGATTAACTGGTTGCAAAATATTTAATGCATTTACAGTAACATTATGAGTGTAGCTCATGATGAACGAGATTCCCACTGTCCCTACCTACTATCTAGCGAAACCACAGCCAAGGGAACGGGCTTGGCAGAATCAGCGGGGAAAGAAGACCCTGTTGAGCTTGACTCTAGTCTGGCACTGTGAAGAGACATGAGAGGGAGCATTTCTAAAAAGATGAAAGAAAGAAGAAAGAGGGGTACTTTATTGATTCCCTTAGGGAAATTAATTCTCTGCACTTTAACTCATCCTCAATGAGGAGCAGTGGGCAGCAAACCAACTCCAGATCTTCCTCCTGGTGCCTTGGTCAGGAGCAATTAGCCTAACGTACATGTTTTAGTGGGTGGGGGAAACAGGAGCACCAGGAGGAGAACATGGAAACTCCACACAGAGGAGGTCGACCCAGGGATTCAAACCCATGCCCTTTTTGCTGTGAGGCATACAGAGAGGCAGCGAAAGATGTTTTTGAATTGAATCAGCACTGAGGTAGGGGTGGAAATTTGGCATTCTTTTCAGTGATTTTATTTTTTTAAGTCAGCTCAGCAGACTTGGTATATAAAGAGAGCAGTGTATAACAGGAACTTTAAATGAAAGGCATCATGCATCAGTATTCACTACTTTTAATGAGCTCAGTGTCGTTACTCTGCCCTAAACTTCCTCTGTATATGGATGAACTGTAACTCACCCCAAATTACACTGACGCCTTGTAACAGCAGCAAAGATATTCTGAATACATCGAACAGTAAGATTTTCCATGATGTCAATCAGTCAAAATTATTGATATAATATTGTTCAAGTTAAAAAAGTCTTAACAATTCTAACCACGTAAACAGAGTTGGAGTGTAAAGACTCACCACGGCTGGAGTATCTGATGGCCATGTTTGTATTGCAAAGAGCAGAGCAGACATGCCGAAGTCCGACGGACGGCGAACTCCACCCACACAGGGCTCCAGTTCCAGGCTCACTGCATTCTTTCTCGCAGCGCTATCTCCTTATTTTGTCATGGCCCCATGGTAACGGTCAGGTCCAATCCTGTTACTTGCAGTCTGTTTTTCCAAAAGAAATCCATTTTAATGCAAGTTCAACAATTTTAAAAATACCAATACAAATAAAATTGTAATAAGTTAGTATGGATACTGTTACTGAGAAAAAACAAACAAACAAAAAAACAACTTGGACAGGGCTTGTTTTAAAGAACAGACAAGACTGAACATGTCCACCATCTGTCTACCAAAAGTGGAACTGCATCATGCAAACTGGTTTACACCACTTGTATGGTTTAAAGTAGGGCTGGTTGATATATAAAAATAAAATCTCCAAGTTTTTCACACGAAATTCGATTTAAGATTTTATCCATTTTTTTCCCTTTTTAACAACAACCTACAAGTGACATAGAATTTACTCAAAACAAGTTTTACTTTTATTATGGCAATAAAAATGAACAAATGCAAACTAAATTTCCCGTCTGTTAATACAGCAAACTGAACTTCCCTTTTGGGGTTAAAGTCCAAGCTGCAAACTTTAAAAGTGATTCGGGGGAGTGGGAGTTGTTTACATTTGCACTGTAGGCTGCAGTAATTTGACAAAACATGTTTCCATGAATTCTTCCATCATAAATTAAAACAATATAATGTAGTCGCTCCTGTCGACCTAGGGTTCATAGTTCAGCCTTTTCCTCTGTGTTTATGGGCTCCTTATCTTCAGCGATATGCAGCGTGACTCCCATCAGGAACTTTTCCACCTGTTCGCTTTCTTGTCATAAGGGACTCGATGGGAAATGATTCGGCTGACGTCGGCCTCTTTTTAGCGGTATTTGTGGGCCGACTCGGTCTTGTTGACCAGATCTTGATCTCTATTTGAGAGGTCGAAATAAATTGGTCGTGCCGCTGCCTTTAGTTGTAAAAGCCTTAAAACAAACTTTGAAGAGGTCTGTGGTTTGTTCGACATCTGACTCCGCAAAACCGAACCAGATCAACTGACGAGACTGAGCCCTTTTTAAGTACGGACTTAACGGTCGCGCCGATGTTGTCCTGTGTGTGTCTCCGTAAGAAGGACGCGCGGGGGGAGGTCGCAGCCGGCTACGAACTACGGAAGCCCAAAGGCAGCGGTGGCGGAAGTTAGTTAGAAAATCTAAATTTTCATCTTTAAAATCGTCAAATTCGAATTAATCGATAAATTATAATTAATAATCGATTAGCCCTAGTTTAAAGTAGTCCACATCTTATCATTTTCTAGTAAAATAAGCAGTACAAGGGAAAATATTTCTGTCAGCAGTTTACCACCTATTCAAATTATGTTTCAATAATTTGGACTGAGACACACCTTTCACCGAAAAACTTCAAAATGTTCAAATAATTTCCTAACAGGAAAATGAAAGAAAATTTGTCCATAAAATCTCATTCTAACAACTAGTAAAAGAAATGAAATAGCTGACAAGACAAGTCATTATTTACCTTTGCATCAGAGTAAAGAAAAATAGCAGAAATTTCAGTGGAGTCAGTACAAAAAAATCAACTCTTACTTGGAAAAATCCCGAATTCCGAACACACACATAACCTTCAATTCCCTCTCCAATAATGAAATCCTTGATTTGACCTTTAAATTCATACATTTATCACGACATAATTACCTTTCACACCTCTGTGAACTCACTTTCAAAGTCCGCTTAGCATGTTAGCTAACTCGCGATTAGCACTCTCTTTTCTCATAATCTTACGGCGTGTAAAACTCCAAAAACATATTTACACAGAATAAATATCCACGTGTGCAGTACAACATGTGCTCATTTAGCGGGATATACATATATATCATGAATTGGTTTTATGGCGACGTGGTTCCCGGGCAGACTGACATGAACACAGATCGGTCTCCGACTGCGTTCACCGCCTGAACCTGTCTGCTTCCCGCCAGTGAATTTATACCGGTGCCGTAAAGCAGCGCTATCGTGATGCAACACCGTCGTACCCCATAATTCATCCACGCTTTCATTAAAATAAAATTAACAGACATAAAATGCACAAGTAAACATGTGAGGAAAGATCTTTGATATAGAGATAATATTTCACCGAAAGGAAAACAATATAAACTGGTGCAAGGCCTGGTTAAGCCCCTCCCAATTTACTTTAAAATCTTACATAATATTTAACCATGTAACACAATCATTTACAAATTTGCTGATATTTATGTTAAATGCACTTTTTGCGTTATTGTGCCAGAGACAGTCATACATTTTTTTTGTCACTGACCCTCTACATTTTTGTTTTGGAGTGATATAGAAAAGTTTGTCGACAACAACGCTGGTCACGCTATAACAATTACACCTAAAGACATCAACGCTAAATTTGAATGCAAGAATAAACCTTTAAGTTGCATAATGAATCTTATACTCATAGTTGGTAAATTTCACATACATAAAGCAAGATTTTCAAAGACCTTCCCAAATTTGTTTTTGTTGATGGTTGAATTTAACGTGTACAGATACATTAAACCGTATGACGAATAAGAAACGTGAGCGTATGCTTACATATTACGAAGAATTATTTTCTGTAGCCCTTAATTAAGATATATGTCCTCATACTGTATATTTTTAAGTATTTAATTTGTCTTTTGTATTAATGTGGTTACGATTGCCAATGTTTGAATGTGTGTTGAAGAGTTTAATTGTATGTTGACGCAGTGCTTTGCTGATTGTCCTGACTTGTTTTATGGGCGAGCAAGACCCCAACCCCGAATTGGTTCCAACGAGTTCCTTCGGCTGTCTGCGTGGATGTGTGTACGTGAGGCAAACATTGTCCAGCGCTTTGGATAAAAGCGCTGTAGAAATGCAGTCCATTTTATTTGTACTTGTTCAATAAATTGTATTTAAAAAAAAACCACTCTTTTGTTAGCCCTTCGTTAACTGGAGTTACAAAAAAGTACTAATATGGATAAAAATAAACACGGTGAACTAAAGCACGTGGGTTCCAATCTCAGCCTGAGTCCAGAGGATTAAAGCAGGGGTTCACAGGTTCACTCACGTCAACTGTTGAGAGTTGAGAGTTTGACGCTCGGATTACACAGATTTAATGCAATCACCGGAATTGGAGGTCTGGGTACCATTTTCTCTGCTACACTGACCTGACCAACTTTGAGGAAAGCTCTTACTCCAAGTTTTAATCAAGTTTTTAATGAGTCTGTGAGATCAAACATGGATTTTTTCCCATTCAATTGTTTGTCGTTAATTCAACATGGAGGATGCCCCTGTGATGTCATATGTAGACCCTCCATACTGTGTACATACATAATACTACAGTACACGGACAGTATGTACAAAGGTGAATACGCAACAAAAGACTTAATGTTTGTTTATTGGCAGATTATTGCACACAAGTCTCTAACTAAGTACAGAACATGTAAATGAAACAAGAGAGGATTTAACAACAGAAACGATTAAAAGAAACATACGAGAATCTGTCCGTCAAACTCTCACACTTACACACATAGTGCGTGGAATTGTCAGTGTAATAAATAATCATAAAACATGATGCTTTGGGAGTTACAACAGTGTCATCAAAAAGCACATTTACACACACTCACACCAGCAGCAGCATTGTTTCTAAAGCACCATCTGATAAAAAGCCTGGTGTGTTTAATGCTAAGTGCTCCAAACAGAAGTGCAAAAATAAAGACTTTAAAATCACACTCACACAGGTAAACTACTATAAAAATGTAGTATTGTCTTCATTAAGAAACATTTCCTGACACTACAGTTAATCATCCATTATTAAATAGTGAAGTCTTGACAAACGTTACACATTGGGGGAGAGGGTTGGGGGTGTTCTTCCTATGTGGCTTAATAAACCCAAGACCAGAAGTTCAGTTGGCTGTTAATCCTGTTTAACTTTAATGGGTTTGTTTGTAATTTTCTGTCTACAAAGCTGCACGTCCGAAGCTAAACGTCATCAAGTTAGCATGTTAGAATGCTAAATTTCCTTGAAGTTACAGCGCAGGCCCATGGTGAGTCTTTTCATTGCTGTGAGGTATAAGTCAAACTGGCGCCATTCCTTAAAAACATCCAGCAGGAGGCAGTTAAAGTTACATTTCGTTTGTTTTGTCCTCATCGAATCAACAATGAGCCCCTCCGTCCACAAACCTGACAAGACGTGAAGTTCCCAAACGTTCGGCCACAAACAACATGGCTGAAATATACATTTCTCCTGCTTATAAAGTTGTTTTAATTTACTTTATTGATTGTTTGGACTCCCCACACGACGTGCATCAAGGTCACACGGTCTTGTCAGGGTTGTCGAATGAACGTTCATTAGCTTGTGAAAATCAGAAGCCAGTGGAACATTTGTAAGTGTGGCCATCTTGTGGCAGGAACTGGTATAACAGTGAAGAATATAAACAAAGTCATAGTTCCACACAATCTCCTTCTACCTCTACTGCAGTGTCTTCAAACTGAATACAGTACACCCGGTAAAATCGGAGGAAAAATTACCGTATCAAACATCACCTGACAAACCTTCCAGCCTGCAAACACAAACAGTGCTTGTGCATCCCCATGTCCGGGCCAAAGCCGTAGTCCGTGCGGCCTATGTCTGAGCTTCCGGCAGGGACCGTCCTGGCTCACATGTTACCGGCGGAGCGCTAACTACAAGCCCATTTGTGCTGCGGCAGAGCAGAGCTTTGGCAGCCGTGGTGGCCGCTGCGGATGAGGAAGCCCCACCTCCACTTATGGTACCGTTGAGGTTCTTGTAGGGCCGCTGTCGTGAGAATGAAGCCCGCTGACGGGGGTTGGGCACGGCAGCCGCCCCACGGAGGCACATAGAGGGGAAACTCAGACCCACCAGACAGCATCCAGG
This sequence comes from Brotula barbata, assembly GCA_900303265.1. Classification (NCBI taxonomy): domain Eukaryota; kingdom Metazoa; phylum Chordata; class Actinopteri; order Ophidiiformes; family Ophidiidae; genus Brotula; species Brotula barbata. The sequence goes on along the minus strand of OMNV01026310.1, from coordinate 10,355 downwards.
ACAGGAAATGACATCATCCTGTTCAGCGGAGGAGCCGGCGACGTCAGTGGACAATACTTGGACTCCGCTGTAGCCATTAGCCCGCCCCCTTCCGCCCCACTGCACCTGCTGTCCAATCACAAGGCCAGAACCATTGTTGTTGTCCAGTTGCTGTAAAGGAGACATGGAGGGCGGCTTATTGTAGATGGGAAGTTGCCAGCCATTGGTCCGTAGGCAGGAGGTAAAGGTTGAGGTAAGCAGGGGTCTTGCAGGCATAGACTCGAGGACCCCCTCTAAGGCCTCTGGGGACTTGGTGCAGTCCATGGGCTCAGTTACATAAACACTTTCCTCCTCTTCTTCTAATCGCTGCAGAGACACCATCTCCAGCTCAAGAGGAAAACCCAAATCGCCTTTCAACTCTTCCACCTCTGTCTTCTGTGTCGCCCCTGTCTTCATCCTCATTTCATCCTCCTCACCCTCCTTCATCTCCACTTTAAACGACACCTCTTTGTCATGCTCGTCCTCCTCTTCCTCCCTCCTGTTTGCATCTCTTTGAGAGGCCACCGTGTGGCTGAATTCAGGGGTACACGGGAGCGACTGGCACCTCCTTGCAGGTGCTCGCATCCCCGCCCTGGTCCTGAGAGGGTGGGGGGATGTGCAAGAGTCACGAAGAGCCGGAAGGGCAAAGGTCAGGGAGATGACAGATTTGCTGGGCGTGTCCAAAAGTTTACACCGCCCCCCGTTCAGGTCCTGTCTGAGAGAGAAGGGGTTAACTCGCGCTGGTGTCCCGAGCAGAGGTGGGGTCAGGATCGCCGGGGGCAACATGTCTGACTGGCTCCTTGCTAGGCTCTGCCGTTGTTGGGCGTGGTCCCCGAGGTGACAGGGAGAACTGCGGCGTCGGTACGGGCTGACGTTCACGGCCACAGGCTCTGTACGAGAGAGGAAGGCGGAGGAAACAAGGAATAATTCTGAATGCCAAACAAGCACATGACAACAGCACAGAAACCAAATCCTGAGGCAAGCAGACTTAAGGTTGATGAGACATGTTACGAAAATGGATGTACACTGGATAGAGATCCTAAGTAGGCCTGGAAGTGAATCAGACCTCAGACCAGATACATGAGTATTAGTGGAACCAAAGCGATGTGGATGAAGATCATACTTGGTTTGTTTACACTAACCAGGAAAAAAACCCGTCTGATCTGGAATTGGGTTTGGTTTGGACCAGGATCAGACTCGGTTTGGTTTGGTGAACCAGATCCATTCTGGAATTTGAACGTGGCTTGGCATTTCCTGGAACTAACAGAGATTTTGCAAGTTTGTGTTGGTCGAACAGATGATCTCATACCGAGGGCAAAGTCCGTCGGTCTCTCTTCTTCTCTCTCTGTCCCCTCCAGCCTGAAGACGATGTCAGAGAATGACGGACGTTTCACCGCACTCATCTGGAAGAGTAATGTCAGAACAATGTCACAACCTCCTTTAAAGGTGCTCAGACAGCGCCGCCTGACGAGAAGAACGGATCGATGCATTAACGTATTAATGTGGGACGTTAGGAAAAATTCTCATCGTAATGCTGGGAAAAATGAGTTCCAGGAAAATATAGCTTCAAAAGTTGTGCTGCTGTTTTTGCAAACTGTAATAGCAATAATCATAATAATAATAAAGTAATTTTGTGTAATATTATAATAACATATAACTATGTTGTCTAATGAGGAGCTTTAGAGGCTTTAACTGGGGAACCAAGGAACCATCTACAGACTGCCAGCCTGCTGACTAATATCTGGAAAACACTGCAACTTACAAACGATGACGCCTACACACCTACACACCTCAAAGTTTACACACTTTGTAATTTGAACATTAACATATGTGACATAGTCAAAGAAAGCTGAGAAGGAAATACAACGTTTCAATGTCACATGACAGCGTTTGACCAGTCGCATCCTTCTGGTTGAAATACTGGCGATTGTCAGTTTTTCTACTCTTTAGCATTCAAATAAATACAAATAAATTCATTGATTCAGTCCCAGTTGAGATTATAATGTGTGTGTGTGTGTGTGTGTGTGTGTGCACTTACATTACAGCAGGTGACAGCCAGACTGAAGAATGCGGGTGGACAATCACCAATCATGTTCTCAAAGGCCTCCACGTCCAGTCCAAAGTCCTACACACACACACACACACACACAGACATCTGAATATTACTTTTCTGGTCCCTGATGCTTTGATGCGTGATCCTATCATCAATATATTATATCATATAAATCTGCTATAAATCTTCTCATTTACACACACACACACTCACTGCACATTCGTACCTCTGTCCTGGGTAGGACGTCGGGATCGGCTTCTATCCTGGCGATGATCTCACATAGGATGATGCCGTATGCGAACACGTCCACCTTGGACATAAAACAGATCCAGGTGAGGGTTGAGTACAGAACGTGTCATTCACCACCTGTCCACCAGATGTCTCCCACACCTAACTGACAATTGCCCTTGGCTGTTTATTAAAGACTAATACAAGCTAATACTCCTCGTCAACAGCCTTTGTGAGGAGTTCATGGTTACCCGAGCGAGAGAGGCGCTGCAGTACAGGGAATTCAGCAAACTGAAAGTCTCCAAGGCCGGCACGGGAGGCAGTGGACCCGACAGAAGTGGGTTGAGTGGGATCTGTGGCAATTGGCCGAGCGGGACGGGGCATCGTTCCAACAACCCACTACAATAAAGCCAAGGCGAGAGAGTGTCGGGACCTCGTCCAAAGGGAAGTGAGGGCCGGGGTTAAGGAGCTGCGTGCGAGGCAGATGGTGGGGTTGCGGCAACACGGTACATGGACCAGATGGGAACAAGCAATGGACTGGAAGATCTCACAGTCTGAGTTGTGGAAGGCTGCATCAATTTTCTCATCGGCCTGAGTGCAGCTCATCTAATCTGTTCCGTTTGGGCAAAGTAGAAAGTGCAACATGTCCTTTGTGCCAAAGGAGAAAGGAAGAGGAAGCAGCTGGGGGAGGGTCGCTATCACCGGCACCACAACTGCAGTGCCATCAACCAGATCAAGAGCCAACTCATGGAGAGCAGGGAACCACCAAATCCTAGAGCAAAAGCCCAGACAGGCCTCTTTGGAACAGTACGGGACTGGAAGATGATGGTGGACCCGACAAAGCAACTCAGATTCCCCAAAGACATCACTGAGGCCACCCTTAGACCAGACATTGTGCTGGTCTCTGACACGTTTAAGCAGGTGGTCATTCTGGAGCGTACGATGGCCTGGGAGGAGCAGATGGAGGAGGCTAGTGAGAGGAAAAAGGGAAGATATTGGTGAAATAAAAACTGGTGGAGGACTCGAGGACACAGCTGCAGTGGATTGAAGAGGGGGGATTGTTTTTGAGAAAATCACTGTGCAAAGCCTCATGCCTCACTGGGGCACACAAAAGGAAAGCCATCAGGAGCGCCTCCAAGAAAACTTCACGATGGCTGTGGATCAGGACGGACAAGCCGTGGACTTAGGCGGTGAACTGATCACGCCCTGTTAGGTCGCCGGGGTGAGTGTTTTTGAAGTTGAAAGACCCAAAGCCCCCGATGACGCCAGGTATGTATGTAAGTACTCCTACTCCTACTCTGTAAGGTAATCTGAGTATTTCTCTGCCTAAAGACTCAGCTATGTTTACCTTTTCATCATACAGCTCTCCCCTCAGAACTTCTGGGGCCATCCAGTAGGGGGAGCCCACAACGGCCAGAGGCTGTTTCTCCACTCCATTACTGCGAAGACACAACCATCTGTCATGAGTCCACATGGATTTGGAAATCCAAGTTGTGACTTGAACTTGCATGTTTAATACTGAAATAATCCACTCTCGCTGATTATTGTCATGTGATGAACCAATACCCATCAATGCAGTAAGATCCATAATAAATCATCACACACGGACACCTGCTGAGCAGTTCACACTGACCTGTAATCAGGGATTTTCTCTGCCAGGCCGAAGTCTCCCACCACCGCCGTGAACGCACCGTTCTCACAGCGAACGAGACAATTCTACGCAGGAAGCAGCAGGGCGTGTTACCAAGCGTTACCAGAATAAAGCCGGAACTTTTTGAGAAACAATTCTTTTTTTTATGTAAATGTTAGGAGAGTAAAAACATTACACAGAACATATTGTGTCTGTGACGGATTAGTCACTCAGAACATTAATCATTGAATCTGTAAGGTGTACCTTAGAGGTGAGGTCTCTGTGGAAAATGCCCTTGCCGTGCAGGTACTGCAGCCCTCGGGCGATATCCAGAGACAAACCAATCCTGACGGCCCAGGACAGGTACAGATCGCAGTCCAACAGCTGCTCCAGGTTCCCTCCGTTTATATACTGCAGTGAATGAATTCATCACAAATCAGTGAACCGTTCGAGAGAAACAGTCTAATAGTTAAGTAAAAGGACTTCATACTGGGAACTGCAGCATGCACCGTAAACGTGTGGCTGCACCTGGAATGCGGGCAGCAGCCACGTTTCCATCTTACTATTTTCATAAAGAATTAACGAAAAATACTTCATTTAAATAAATTATTAACAACGCACATAAAAGTTTGTTCACCTCAGGGTGACATCATTTTGTTTGATAAGTCGTGAGTAAAGTGATGTTATTTCAGCTCATTTATTTGTTGATCCGACCTCCAGCTTTGTTCACGGCTCCTCCTCTCTGTTCCTGCGGACTGTGAAGGTCTATCTCAGGTTAGGGGGCCCCTGATGCTCCACTTACGGTGGTACAGAGCTACAGCTAACAGCTTTTACGGGACTTCAACTAGTTAAGGACACTAACTATCCCCCATGACATCCTTGATCATTCCAGGATCACTCTTATTTTTACCTCGTTACAAGTGTTTCGGATATATATATATAAAAAAAAAAATCAGTTTCCGCTAATAAGTGGTTCACATTTATTATTTCTGTGATGATAAATCGATAATGGAAATAAAATGTGTTTTAAAAACACCGATACAAGGAATCGGCTGCAGAGGGAGACAAAACGATCTATTGCTCAGGTTTAAGATTTGCTAGGTTTTTTTTGTACATACATACATATTCAAATATTCATCCTCAAAAACTGCAGTTTTGCAAATGTCTAGCAGGCGTCGATACACCAGTGCTGCAACTACATGTCGTGTGTCAGTACATATTTGCGAAATAATGACATTTGTGATGTCATTACAAACATTTTTATTGCACAATCCGACTTTCAAAATAAACTCCAAGAAACACTTGAACCATTATATAGTTCTCTTCAATGAAGTCAGAGCTTTTGGCCTCTCGTGAATTTTAATATTTCTGAGAAACAAACTTTACCTCCGTCAGAGCGTGGAGCTGACCTTCTTGCACACAAACGCCCAGAAACCTGAGCAGACAGAGATCACAGCGAATGTGAATGATGGCAAAGTTATTTATGAATACAGAAGCTAAGGGCTAATTTCCCCTCAGCAGTGGGCGGGACTTAAGTTTGCTTAAATTTGGAGGTTTTTCTAGATATTTACTTCAACAAGTGGAAAATCCAGCGCTTTTATCTGTTTTTATGACTGAGAGGAAGACAGGTTCATTACGTTTATTAATACTGTTACCATACCAACACCATTGCAGACAGTTATTTTTCTTGTAGGTATTTCTTACATCATGTTACGGAAGTTTTTCAGATACGCTCATTTCATCACAAGATGTTCATCACAAAGGATTTAATAATGTCTACACGTAATAGCGTCTAAAAATCAATAAGTAGATATGCGGCTTATTCCTGCCTATGCGCTGCTGTGATTTAACCTCACTAGCTCGCAGCCTGACCGCTGACGTCGGCATAGCTAACGGTAGCGGTAGACTAGCACCGGTTGAAATACTGTGTTCTTGTTCTTTTTAAAGAAAGATTAATATATATAATATGAAATATAATGAATATAATATATGAAATAGATTCCTAGCTCAAAGAAAGACACAAACCATGCTAAAATCACACATTGGATAGTGGTACCCTCTTGTGGCCGAAATCGGTACTACAAAAATAAAATTAAGAAAAATGAGCGTATCTGAAAAACGTTTTTTGCTTGCCTATCAGGGCCTCCATATCATGTGGAACACTTACATTTTAACATTTCTTTTTTTGGGGGGGTTCATTTATGGGTATCAATCATAATTTTAGGATTCTGTTTGTTGGGAGAAATTCAAAGGGAAAAAAAAGAACTTTGTGTACTTCAAAAGCTTTTACATTTTTTTTTCAGGACAGTGTTTGTAGAATTTTCTTTTTTTTTTTTATTTGAAAATATCATCGATTCAAAAGCAGAACTTCTCCAGACATAAACTTTTATTTTGCTGCTTTTCAGGAGATAAAAAGGTGATAGAAATTGAATTGGAAAGTGATCTTTTTTTTTTTTTTAATGGTACCTTTAAAAGTCTCATATTTACACAAAACTGTTTTTCCGCACCCTGTTGGATTTGAGTCAGTCATTTGAGGCGTGCTGGATTATGTATAACAGGCTCTTGAAGCTCTGCTGGAGATGAGTTCTTGAAATACAACTTTGTAATGTCAACTGTCGACCCGTGTCTCTCAAAGGCTGCCTAGAAATTCTCACAGACCGGGCGCCGTACACTCATAGCCAAGGAGGCGGAAGCAGAGATGTGCTGGTTTTGGGCTGCAGCAACCAAAACCAAGCTATGAATCTTCTACCGCGGTAACACCAACAAGGGGAGGAACGGTTCGAATTCATGTTTAACGAATCAGAGATTCAGCTTATTCGTGCACCATGGGTGCTCACATCCCCCACAAATACAAAGGGACCCCTGTATATGATTTGATCCAACCTCTCTGGGGCCGGCTGGTTTTGTACAACACTGATTTGTATTCTCACAGAGGGCTCTACACAATTCTACAGGATTGGTGAGCGTTGACATTTTGTGCTAATGTTCGTAGCCTAAAGGTTTTACTAAAAGCTAGCAGTTAGCGGACGCTACACAGCGGCAGGACGGTGCATTTGTGTGTGTTGATGTGAGGTGTGCATGTTTTGTTTTCTATGATGGGGAACAATTTGGACAAATTTCCCAAGAATCCATCCTAATATATTTGTTATCTTTGGAAACCGCTCGGTTGGTGGTGAGAGCGTGCACGGAGGTGTGTGTGTACCTGAGTATGTTGGGGTGACAGAGGCGGTTCATCAGCTGCACCTCTCGCAGCATGTTGGCTTTGTTGCTGGCCAACGTGTTCATCTTCAGAGCCATGACCTGACCTGTAATCCTGTGCTGCACCTGGAAACCAACGCACGTTTACGCTGTTAGGAAACCTCCAGACCAAACAAAGGCAGACTCCGCCTCCTGCTACCATGGCAACACGGCCATAAACTGTGGTTGGGTTTCATTGGATGGACCATTTCTGTGAACATACATGAGCATGTGTTCGACATGTGTCTGTTTGCGTGTGTCTGGGTGTGTTTAAGTCATTGACTGGAAATGAGTGTCTGCAAGGTTTAGCTGCTGTCTGGACCTGTGTGTGTGTGTGTGTGTGTGTGTGTGTCTATGTCTGTGTGTATTAATAGCATCACACTAATAGGCTTTCCCATCAGTCCGCTTGATCTGCACAAATCCACCAGCCTATGGCCACACACACACACACACACGCACACACACACACACATACACACACTCACACACACTCACGCACACACACACACACAGTTTTGGGTTTTTTCCCCCTCTCTTGACTGACCTCTAGTGGTCGTGATTGCAATTTGGGTGAACGGCCACTCCTATAATTCCATGTGAAGCCGGATGATGGGACTTGTTGATATTCCCAAAAAACGCCGTTAGGATCAAAGAGGCAGATGAAGAGGCAGATGAAGAGGCGTCGCTGTGTGTTGGTGCTTTGACGTCTCAGATCATGGCTGCATGTTTGAGGTGAAAGCAAACTAAAACCTTTTTTTTGTTTTGGTCTTTGAGCTCGTGTCGATGCACTGACTGGTTCAAACTTTGCAGCTTAGTAAAGAGAACAGACAGAGACGCCTTCATGTTGAACTTTGAACAACACAACTGGATACCAGAGGACATCCAGGCACTTCCTGACATGCAGTAGGAGGCCAAATGGATCAAGATTCGGAGGGTCCATGCTCCCTGGGAGATTCATTAGTCTCTTTTCAAATGTGAGCCAGCCTTCCATAGAATCGCTAACGTGAGCGAACGTTACCTGGTTATCTTTGTTTTGTGCTGAAAAGGCAGCTGTGGATTCACGTACCTTGAAGACCTCGGAGAAGAATCCTGAGCCAATCTTTTCGCAGAAGAAGTCATCGATGCGGGCCAGGCTGGACACGGCGCTCCTCAGCGCTCGATACGACGACGGCCGCATCCGGTTGGGGGCGTGGATGCTGTGGAGCGGCGGCTCGTTCGGGCAACCGTGACCCTCCTCCAGATCGCAGAAGCAGCACTCGGCATGGTAGTCCATGACGCCGCGCTCCTGAGGCTCTGCTCTGTCCAAAACGCACGGATGACCGTCAGACTGAAGAAGTCCTGAGCCACGGCGTGATGGTGGCTTTCACCGCCATGATGTCAGAATGATAAAGGTTTCTCAACAGCAAGTCAGTCCAATCGATCCGTTGATTAGTTTGTCATCGCAGACTCCCTCTTGGTCCTTTAAACCTGTAGACCTTTGACCTTATCGCCCGCTTACAGCCAGCTCGTTGGGGAAACACCGCATGTCGCTACCTCCTCCTGGGTGCTGCTCCGTCTCTGACCTGTGACAATTCTGGGCGAGCATCACAAGGACGAGTGTATAAAAGGCCTTAACGAGGGTTCCTGATCTCCGTGAAGATCGCGGGAAGAGTTCCAGTTCTGTGCGTCATCGCGTCAGTGTGAAGGAAGTGATGATGATGACGATGACGACGATGATGACGATGATGGTCAGTGGGTAGGAGATCGGAGCATTCCGGTGCCATGTAGGTTCCCTACGAGAAAACACAGGAAGTCAGGACAAGCTAGACATTTGACAAAACATCGCAGTTTTCCGGAGGTTTCTGTCCAAACTGGGCCAAGGTTGGAGCGTGTGTAGAGTACTGAACGGATATGAATACTGCAGTACAAACACAGTACACTGCATCTCCTGCTACTTCTACTGTTGGCCTCATAGTAGTTTATCCAATGTGATGTGAATACTCAGACTATTGTATGTAATACTGTAGGCCCCACACTGTATACTACTGTACATGATACTACTGAGCACCACAGACGATTTCTAAATAATCGTTCAATATGTTAAGTTAATTTTACTACTAGCTTGAATCTTATAAGATACAACAGGTGGGAGGACCTCCCCTCCTTTCTCCGTGTTCTCCCCGTGTCGGCGTGGGTTTCCTCCAGGTTCCTCTGGTTTGCCCCACCCACTAAAACATGTAACCAAGATCATTCTTTCTCAAGTATGCATTACTACTGGTGTAAATGACACGAGTACACACCATACACTGTAACCAATATTATATCACTGTACACCACAAGCAACTGTATACGCTACTACTGCTGGTGTCGAGCCAAACTAATACACATTACCAGAGTACAACTCAAACTGACGGGTTGTGTATTACTGTAAACCCACAGCAGTACTATGTAAAATAATACTGCATATTGTTTCTGTACAATATCACTGTTACTACTGCTACAGAACTACTTAATGTTGTACAACTGCAGCTGTCTTATTAATGTACATCACAGCATATTGCCCATATCACTACAGTACATTAGGGATGATCAGTGGTAATAACAGCTCACAGTCTGTAAGTACGTGTGTATGTAGCATTATAGGACTGTATGAATGGTATGAGACGTATGTATGTATATAGTGGTATGTATGGAGCGACGTGGCTTAGGTGGTAGGGTGATCGCCCAGTGATTGAACCCCTAATTGCTCCTGACATGCAGTATGTAAGTATGTATAAAGTGGTATGTATGTATATATGTATTTATATAGTGGTATGTATGCATGTGTGTATGTATGTATGTATGTATGTATGTATGTGTGTATGTATGTATGTATGTATGTATGTATATAGTGGTATGTATATAGTGGTATGTATGTATGTATGTATGTATATAGTGGTATGTATGTATGTATGGATGTATGTATGTATATAGTAGTACGTATGTATGTATATAGTGGTATGTATGTATGTATGTATATAGTAGTACGTATGTATGTATATAGTGGTATGTATGTATGTATGTATGTATGTATGTATGGATGTATATAGTGGTATGTATGTATATAGTGGTATGTATGTATGTATGTATATAGTGGTATGTATGTATGTATGTATGTATGTATGTATGTATGTATGTATGTATGTATATAGTAGTATGTATGCTGGTGGT
>OMNV01026309.1:0-15142 GCA_900303265.1 Brotula barbata | reverse complement strand
CCGAGGTGGCCGTGGGTGGGATGGTCCCCCTCCAGATCGATCAAGTAAGTGAGTGATCGTGGATGTGACGCTCGGAGACGTTCGGGTCATGTGAGTGTCCTGTAGCTCGCAGATGGCTTCGTGTTTACCGTGTGACGTCACAACGTCCAGCAGCGTTTGTTCTTCGGAGGAAGATCAAACTCTGTTCGTAGTTCTCCGGCTGCACCATTTAAAGCCCGTTAGGTAACGAAGAAGACAAGAAAATGAAAGAAAAACACCTTAAAATGACTTTTACCGAAGGACTAGAAAATACAGTTAAAAAGAGATCAGACTGACCCTGACTGCTACTCCAGACATCTGATGCTGTAAGTCTGTGTACATATACAGTATACATGTATGGGTGTGTATATATGTATATTATATTGTATTGTTATATTGGTTGGTCACATTTTATAATATATCTTATAGTATATCATGTTATCTTATATTGTTCTATATATTTTGTGCTTCTTATCGGCTACTGGATGATCTATCTATCTATCTATCTATCTATCTATCTATCCATCTATCCATCCATCTATCCATCTATCTATCTATCTATCTATCTATCTATCTATCTATCTATCTATCTATCCATCTATCCATCATTTATCCATTTATCCTTATACAGGAGGGTTTCAGCATTAAAATATATTTGAACATATTGAAGAGGAGTATTCGTGCACAGTTGTTTTTCCTTTGTCTTTTTTTCTTTGTTGTTGCTGGTTTTGTCTGTTGTGTGGTCATCTTGTCCGGTTACATCAATGCTGTTTGTCAGCTTTACTCTCTGGTTACGCTGCCTTGAGCCGTTGTTTCAAACAGACGGTAAGAAACCGGGCAGCTCAGCTCAGCTCAGCTCAGCTCAGCTCAGCTCAGCTCAGCTCAGCTCAGCTCAGCTGTTGGCCCTCCTTCCTTTCCGAGTGTGTCCGTCTGCCTGGAGACAGCGCTCCTCTCTTTAAAATGCATCGTGCGTCGTTTCAGATGTTTTAAATCCTGTGACGTCAAACGCTGATTTGACAATGAAAACAATTAAATCAAAAATGTTCTACAGTATTGAATTGATTAAATAGCTAATAAAGTGAAGTATTTGTCGACGCCCTATTCCACAGTACCACTGGATGAGGATTCTGGTTTACCCGGTCCGCTGCCTGAAACTCTGAATATTGTAATTACTGCCATCATGGGTCCTACAGAGGACAGAAGACAGAACAGTGTGAACCAAAATGGACAGACTGGGGGGGGGAAACGTAGTCACTGCAGTGTTGGTCTGTGTGATCCTCTGTCCTCATCATTCTGAGCCCCGTGGTTAGATTCTGAGCAGGCGTGTAGGGAGGGAGCCTACTCCGAGGTAACACCAGTACTTGTTTATTTTGTAGTTGACAAACAAGCTCGTTTGAATGAGTGGATCAGTTCAACAGGAACTACAACTTAAGTTCTCTCAGCTCGACCTGTCACATCATCGATGACATCATAACGTCCTCCCCTCACAGTGTAGGGACATCCCCGTAGAAGAACTTTACTCTTCGAGTCACACACGACAGTCGCAAAACGTCATTCATTCTGAGTTTGCGACCTTCCCCTCCAGGCTGTTGCTACAGAACGCCTACGGCCGGGACACAGTGGGCCTCTTGATCCCTGCAGCCCATGATAAAAACTGAATCTGAAACTTATTGTCCTGATGTACAGAATATACACATACGGACACACACAGACGCACACACACATTCAACCACACATTACAGCGTTCCCCGTATGACCTCACCTGTGCATTGCAGCATGCTACCCTTTGAAGTAGCTACTTAACTACAATAACAGGATACTGTTGAAAAGTTATGTTTGTATTTTATTATTATTTGAAACCTCCCAGTAAAGTAAGATTCAGTGAATTTGAGTATCAAAATTGCCCATGGGTGACTTGTGACCTGTCCAGGGCGTACCCGGCCTTTCACCCAGTGACTGCTGGGATCGGCTCCAGCCCCGCCGTGACCCCAGTAATGGATGAGCTCTACAGATGACGGATCCTTGATGACCTTCTGTCTTAACCCATGTGTTTTTCGTCACAACAATCAACAGATCAAACGTCAGTAATTGCAGTGAAACATAACCTCGCTGACGACTCATCGCCGATGTTCTCAAGACCCGCGTTCATCCACGTCCCTCACGTTCCTCTTCAAAATAAGACAATATTCTCATTTGCCAAAGTAGCATTCTGAGCGTGATGTTTTTGAAGATGTTTTCTCAAAAGAAAGAAAGTTTTTTTTCCGTTAGAGATGAAACTGTCAAGACAATTCGAAACAAAGTCGAAAGTCGGATGAATTATTGTTGAAACCACCCAACACGTTTGGCCGTTTGGGCCATTTGCCAGGACGTTAATATATAAAGCGGCTGCGATAGATGATTCCATAAAGTCTTTTCTTAAATCTTTGTCCTGGTGGTGCCCTGCGTTGGTCTGTCCAGTTGTAGTGTGAACGCTGCTTTTTTTTAAATGTTTTTATCAACATCGTACTCTTTTGCTGTCATTTGAATTTTCAAGAAGACTTTTAAGTTTGACAGTCCACTGTCTAACTCAGTTTTATGTCCTGGGAGTGATGAAGCTTTTATTTTGAAATTAGTACAGCGCGATCTTCTTGCCGCACCAGCAAATTATCTCTGGCTCCCACTCTCATCCCTATCCCTTCTGCGCTCCCTATCTCACCCGCCCCTCTTGGGAATTTGTTCTGTTTTTGTCTCAAACACTCATTTCCTGTTTCACGCATTCTTTTTTCTTCTTCCCTCTTTTCATTATTTTTCTGTCCTGTTGTTCTTCAGGGTCATATCTCTCAGTTTATCTCCTCTCACAGTTTGTGGCAAACCGATACCGATTGGTTATAGATGATCGATTGGACGCTTTGTCTTGAAGTTAATCAGTATCCTTTAATGCTGTACCACTCGTGCATCCTCTCCTCCAGTCCAGAGGATATCAAATCACAAACACAAGACGCTCCTCCAGTTGGAGCGTCTTATTTCACGGACGGCGTGTTTGACATCGACGCTGTGGAACATGTCGTGGGAACTAAATAAGATAAAATAAACAAATTCAACAAATGAGTCAAGGGCAGCACAGAGCAGCACGCTTCACGAGTCTTTCTTGATCGTAGTCTTTGTGAACCAGAACAACGTCACTCGATCGTCCTTTGCTGGAGCTGCTGTGTTTTCTCTGGTGGAGCTGTGAAGCGTGCGGCTAAGAATCATAAACCGACTCCGCTATAACAACAGACAGCGATATGTTTTCTTATGTAAATGACTTTGATGGCGGCTAGATACAATCAGGTAATCTTCTTTTACCACCCTAGTTACTACGGTCACTCAGTACAGTGTGTCTGTGTGTGCAGCAGAAAGAGAAATGTGTGTAAAAAAGTGTAATTGTATCGATGAAGAAGAGAAATGGTACATGTACGTAAAACTTCTTCTCTCTCTCTCTCTCTCTCTCTCTCTCCTCAGGCGTGTCACCTTTTCCTTCAGTCTCCTGTTAAAGTGATTGACAGGTATTGATCAAACTGACAGACATGGACGGTGGAGCTGTGGAAATGAAGCCCACAGCAGCTCCAGGTGAGTGGTCCTCCTCTGAGGAACAGTTTTGTTGTTTGTGTTGTTGTTCATGATGATGGTTGTTTTTTTTTTTCTTGGTTCTTTTTTTTGTTTTTTTTCGTCGTGTTGGTTGTCGGTCATGTTGTCGTTGATCGTTTCTTTGTTGATAGACTTTGTCGGTCGTGATGTTGGTGGTGTACTGTAGTTGTAATTCGTTGTCGGTAATATTTTGGTTGTGATGTTGCTGATGTTGTCGTCTGTCTTTCCATCCTGTTGTTGGTTTCTGGTCCTGATGTAAATGGACTGCGTTTTATCCAAACACTTTACAATGTTTGCCTCCCATTCACCTCTCTTCACCTCTTGACCGCTCTGTGGTGTGACGGTCTAAAAAACAGCCCTGACACCTGTGCAGTAACGCAAACATCAGTGGGTCGATGACAGTATTCTCACTGTGTCTCGCTCTGTCGCGTCTCTCTGTCCGTGCGTGTCCCTCGCCGCCCTGAGGTCGGATCGGAGTGGAGCTGCAGCTGTATTCACGTTGTACCGTATGGACTCTGATGGACTCTGATGCTTGGACTGGATTAAGTGTCAGTATCTGTGAGGGCTTTCACCCTCTAGAGAGCCTCTCTAAGCTGTCTGATCCACGGTTTGGAGTTGGGATGTTCCTCCCAGGTCTGGTCATGGATTCGATTTGTGATGAAGAGTTTAATATAATCCCCTATAACGGTAAACCTGCTGTTCAAGTGTCTGTTGAAAATGTCCCAGGCATGTTTGACGTTCACATATTGACAAAATGAAGGCAGCCTATTGTTGCTCTGTGCTCTCATGATAAAAAACAGGGCGTCTCTCTGTTAGTGGATTCTGCCACCACCTTAGTGTTTGTGTTGGGTAGAAGGGCAGCAACCGTAGGGCGAGGAGCTCCAGATCGGGGATACAAACCTGGCTGTGGATGTTGTCTTTCTGCCCTGTCCGCCCCAAAAGCATTGAGACCGACTGACTTTATCCTCTGGACTGCCTCATCGGGCCAGGTCTCAGCCAGGGCCACGATGCAGACTTCCCTCAAAGCCCGTTCCACCGGACATTGAGCGAGTGCAGCGGGCATGGCTTAGGTGGTAGGGTGGTCACCTAGGTGATCCATGTCCAAGGTCCCTGAGCAAGACCTTAACCCTGAATTGCTCCCGACAATCAAGTGGGCCTTGCATGGTTACCGCGATTGTCGGCATGTGAATGGGTGAATGAATGGGTGAATGAATGGATGAATGAATGGGTGAATGAATGGGTGAATGAATGGGTGAATGAATGGGTGAATGTGAGGCGCTTTGGATAAAAGTGCTACAGAAATGCAGTCCATTTACCAGTAATAGCTCAAAAAGGTTCATCTTGTCTTCTTATTTCCAAAGATAAGTTTTTCTCGTTCTTTTAGTCAGACAAATGAGTAGGAGATGTCTGTTTTACATGTTTCGACTGACATCTGCAGTCTTCCTCAGAAGCGTCATCTGACAGATGACAGATGACGCTGCCAGAAACATGTCAGGTAAAACAAACATCTCCTACTCAATTGTCTGACTAAAAGGAGAAGAAAAAATTATCATTCCATTTACCATTTCTGGATGGATCGTCGTGTAGGGTAGCAGAGGTCTGAACGGCTGCGTCCTGAGTCTTCTACGTTTACCCCCGTTCAGCCTGTGTTTATCGGACGGCTGTCTGTCCAAAGGTCAGTAGGTGGTGTAATGTTACCGAGAGTGAAGGCCAGATTTGTGGCAGCTCTTACCAAATGTAGATAGAGCACAGTTCCATCTGGTGCTGTCTGCCTTAGCAGAACTGTCATGATAATCCACGGAACACAGAGACTAGTTTAGTTGAAACAAGATGGTAAACTGAGGAAAAACTCTAACTGAAACTTGTACACGATAGACAGACGGTAAAAAGGACACAGACGCATACAGATAGCAACACGCAGGTAGCACAAAATACACGCTCCCAAGTACACACTATTACAAGCACAACAACATACAGTAGATCACACAAGAGAGCAGAAACTACAAACTGTCTGGACCCCTCAGCAGCAAAGAACTTCACCGACAACGAGCAGCGTCTTTCAGACCAGGCTGGGCAGATTGGTGCTCCAGCTCTGATGTAACGACGTCCACTGCTTCGTATAGTTAACGTCTCAGCCGTTGAGGTCTGGAAGGAGGGGGGACGACGTCCACTGGTGTCTGGGTGTCCCTTAAATAGGCTTAGGCTTTGATGGGTCACGCCAGATTGGTGATGTGTCGATTATTCTGGGCTGAACAGCGGTCTACTTTCATTATAGTTTCTTGTAGAAACTCTTCACTCTTCACCTCAGCGTCTTTTGGTCATCTCTGAAAGTACAGAATACGCTGAGCGTGCGTGTTTGAGAGCCTTTGAGCCCACGCAGTACGATGCAAACGGCCTCCTCCACTCCACGAAGAGACAGCACGTCAGGTGTGTCGCATTCATCCGGTGCTACGTCTTCCTCTTGTTCTTGTGCGATTTGGTTAAAATGCAAAAACAGCGACAAAGTCGGACGTCGTCTTTTGTGCCGTTACCTTTTAACCACATGATCTCCTTTTCCCATATTTGTGGGGTTTTTTGTTTTTTTTTATACCATAACTTGAAGATGATTTTAAATATTTAACTAATACACATACACATAAAAGATAAATGCTATTCAAAGGTACAATATTAGTTACACTGTGTTTCATGCTCAGCTGCAGCACCCCCCGTCCCGCGCCTATGGACGCCAACACGGATGCGGGCAGAGATTCAAACTGTGATGTCACAGCTGAGCACGTGTCAGAAACAATAGCTAAGCTCACGGGTCCACAAACGGTTTTCTAATCGCTCCTCAGATGCTGGTCTGGGGTCAAACTGGAGCATGGCCTGTCTGCGTCGCCGGGCCTTTGCCCAGAGCAGAGATTCTCTCTGGCAGGAACCAGAAGTAGAGGGTCTAGGCCCCCAGGGGCCTCATCAGGATGGGAAGGACGGGGACGGTCAGAAATCCTCAGAGGAAGCAGGTGAGACTTCAACGTTCCCTAAAATCATAAAGTCATCAGTTTGAAACAATAACATCAGCACCTGTTTTTCCTCTCTCTCTCTCTCTCTCTCTCTCTCTCCCCTCCCCCTGCCTGTCCGTCATGCTTATTCCCATCTATCTGATTTGCCTGCCTGTCTCTCTGCCTACCTGTCCCTCCACCTGCCTGCCTGTCTGTCTTTCCTTCCTGTGTTCCTTCCTTCCTTCCCGCCCGTCTCTCTCTCTCTCTCCGTCTGGCTGTCTGTCTCTCAGGTGGTGTTCCTAATAATAAGATCACCAGTTGGCTCAGTGAATGCAGGTACAGTATCACGTTTCTCTTCAAAACAACGTTTTGCTATTTGTCTTACGCCGTCAGAAGGAAAGGAAATAATGATAGAAGTTGAATACAGGAAGAGACGGACAGAAGACAGAAAAAGAGAGAGAAAGAAAACAAAAAGAGAGCAAACAGAGGAGGAGTTCAGCTGCTGAGTCAATACTCTTATCACACGCACACACGGCGGTAAGATTCAGCCTGGGATAGTAGCCGTCATGCTACCTGGCGGTAACCTTGGACGGAGCGTGGAGCTGGGGTTCAACTGGTGGTAACAATGCAGCAGTGTCACACGCCGGAGAAGATCACGTAGCACGTAGCACGTAGCGCACGCTGTCAGCTCTGTCGTCTCTGTTAGCCGCTAATCCAAAGGAAAGTGATCTGAAGTCTGAGCAGCGTGATGGATTACATGTACGCTGAATATTGATTTAGAAAACAGAGAAATTAGTCATTCCGCCTTCAATTCTCCCACAATTTGGGGTTTGTAGAGGAGAATGAAGCGGTTTGCTGCCCGATCCCATTCAGGCCCACGTTGAAAACGGGACGGTCGTCAAACTGTGTTCCAAAGTGTGTAACGTTCATTCATTTTCTCGTTTGTTTACTCCCCCCTCCTCTCTGTCTTTTACTCTCTGTCTCTCCGCGGCTCTTTCTCTCTGTCTCCCAGGTCTCCCTCACGTGGAGCATCTTTAGACGAACGGTCTCCTAGCAGAGGTCAGACTTTTGTCTTTTTTTTGTGTGTATATACGAGGACACACCTCATTTTTCGCCACAGAACAAAGTCTGAACTTTGTGTTTGTGTGTGTGTGTGTGTGCGTGTGCGTGTAAACAGGAGCGCAGAAGAACGGCTGTAGCTTTGAGGATGACCTTTCTCTGGGAGCTGAAGGTCAGTATATAAAAACGCACAATGCACTTCCTGTACACAAAAAGAAGATTAGCATCAAAGGTCAAAGTCCAGGGTGTGTTTTATTCTGAAAGATTTACAGTGTGCAGATGGATTATATTTTGAAACGCTCGTGTTGATTTGGATCTTTGTTTCCTGGGCTGGCGGCTTATTAAAGGACATTTAAAATCACTTCACATACTTTGATATTTTACAATGCATTTGTTCTTCTTTTGTTCAAAGAACAAACCAGACTTGCGTGGTGTGTGTGATGCCAGCGTCACATTCTCTGAACATGTCATTGTCACGTGGCAAAGTTCTGTGACGGTCCAGGTCCTAACTCCACCAGTGAAGTGTTACAGAACGTCCACTTTTCTCACTGTTCTGATCCTTCGTTCTGCTTCAGGCTGAATCTGTTGGCCTATATCAACACGCCGGTGTAATGATCGTCGTTACAGACGGAACGACGACGTTCACTCTGAATCTCAACTCGCACACCAGGGAGGAACGTGAAAAAATGTAGATTTAGTGTTTGGACTGTATTTCATCTCTGCTCCGGGGCAGGGCAGAGACCAGTTTTTGTCTTTTTACTAAGATAAAAATATTTTCAGCAGCAATCCAGTTTCATACCTGCTGTGTAGCGCTGCTGCTGCTGCTGCTGCTGCTGCTGCTGCTGCTGCTGCTGCTGCTGCTGCTGCGTGCCTGCTACAGTTCCCTCTGACGTCTGAGTCAGCTCACTATCAACCAAGCAACAGTTCAGTAACAGTCATTATTGTCCTCATTAATAATGATGATATGAAAAAAAAAGTGTACGGAGAAAGACTGAGGAGGAACAGGTACGCAATGGGACCAGGTTACTCACTATGAGTTAATCTGTTAATCTGTTGGCTAATATGGTATAAAGTAAAAACATGGCACTGTCAACATAAAGTAGTTGTCGTGAAAAAGGAGAAATTCTGATAAAATGTCACGTTGTCTTGCTCAGCTGAGCTCGTTAGCTCTTTTCTGTCGTTCCGATCGTGTGTATTCCAGACATATGTCACGAAACACGGAAATTGGGTGAAAAAGAGGGAGGAGTTTATAACCGTAAGAGAAAACTTTGTCCGAGTGGAAACAGACGTGATCCGGGTATCTGTCAGACGTCTGTCAGAGCTACAGGGTCACGGTTGGTTAAAATGCTACAGTATCAGCACGGTGACGTCCTCACCACGAGACACGATGATTGCCTCATGAATTTTGTTATTTTTGTTATTTACACACCGTGCCTGATGTCCCTCTGATAATGGAGTTTGTCAGTGAGTGGATGACGTTGGTGCCTGTCATCTGTATCTTTCATCGTTAAATCTTTCAGTACCGGCGACAGTGTGTGTATACTTTACTGTGAATGCTGTCGTCACTCGCTGTCACTTTCTGCGCTGCGTTAATGTCACGGCTGCTTTTTGGAACGGGTGAACGATCGTCGCTTCGACAACTAAAACTCAAATCTGACAAATTCCATATGATGTCATTGATGGTTTTCTCGACTTCTTAAAGACAGCTGTGAATCCAACCTGATTTCTGCGTGTTCGTGCCACTACAGAGCCTGGTGGATCTGTGTTTGCTCTCTTGGGAAAACCAAACATATGGATGGTTTTGTGTATTTTGGTGTCAGATGTTCTGACAGCATCTGAGCAGCTGGTTGTTTGTTTTTGGTGCTCACATACAGGATTATTATTGTCTGCGTTCATGTGACACAGGGCATTGGATTGACAGTGATTAAGCGGGAGAAATGTTGTTCACTGTGACACGCTGTCAAATTCTGTGAGGAGGATGTCTGTCCAGATGTAGGCGTGCTAAGTACTGTAGCCCCCATACCTCACGGTCTGTACCCAGGAGACCCTCCATCAACAAACCTGATTGGACCAACATCAGGTCACTAACAGCACAGCTGAAATATGAATCGGTTTAGATTTCTGTTATTGTGTGTGTGGATCTCCCCATGCATGATGTCATCAAATGAAATCAACATGTAAACATAGAGAGCCCTGGTCCAAAGTCCTGGTCCCCCCTATCCAACCTGGTGTTTGGTGTTCTTTTTTCCCAGCAGTCATTCTGACAGTAAATATTGATGAAAGTCGGACAAATCCAGATGTTATCAATGACATTAATTAGGGCTCCGTTCCATTGAGGTTGAAGAGAGCCTGGTTCAAAAGGGGGTCCCGCTGTTTGTTTTTGACGTCATTATCGTCTGCATACAGACAATAATGCTTCGTCATTCTATTAAATCAACATATAAACATGGATCTGTAAGTGTAGTTTAGCTTCAGTCTGTCAGGTTGTGCCGTCACGTCACGTCCACCATGTCAGGTGGTTGGATCATGTTTGCGCCCCCTGCTCTTCCCTTTAGGACATAAATGATGTTCAAGAACTATAGAAAGCTACTTTATTGATCCCTGTAGGGAAATTGATTCTCTGCATTTAACCCATCCTAACTATGAGGATGGCCTCATAGTTATCTCACAGAGAGGTGTGGAGGTTGTGTTCCCAACAACACGTTCATCAGCCTTATCTGTAACCTCATCACAGATATCACAGATTCTTCATTTTTATGTGTGGCACTTGCTGCGTGCTGGATTCATGGTACAATTGTGTAAGTGTCGCGTGTCTGTGCACGCCTGAGTGTATGTGCGTGTGTGGGGGGCCAAAAAAAGGGCTGTGATTAGTTGATGTTGCAACACTCAACACTGGTGTGTGATGTAATTGTGTGTGTGTGTGTGTGTGTGTGTGTGTGAGAGAGAGAGCACATGCACACAGACACATGTGCCATGCACGCAGATACCGAGCAGCTTCAGTGATTCAACCACACGGGACAGGTGTAGAGTTTAAAACTCACCTTTGAATACGTTGATGCCCACACACTAACAGCTACAAAACCGATGAACAAGCGATTTGGAGCACCATAGAACAAAAGATAAAATATCAAGCTGAGTATGTGCAGATTATTTTTAACAGAACAAAGGACTCCACCAATACGCCATCTGTCAATAAAAGCAGTTAAACTGTTCATATCGGTCAACATAAATAATTATTGACCGTTTTTAATGACCTACTTTAATGTTGCAGCTCTGCTGAGCTTGTAGTGATACAGAGGAGAGGACAGAAACTCAGCTTGACTGTAAATGACAGCAAAATACAGCAGAAAGTCTCACACTGCACACAAATTAAAGGAGCGGACAGAAATGAGGTAAATAATAGAAATAAACAGAGTCTCTGCTGCATTTTGCTGTCATTTATGTTTGCGCTGAGTTTCTCTCCTCACTGCGGGAAGGCTGCCATCCCGCACGTTACTTTAGGTGCAAGTTTTCTAAGTGTAACTTAGTCCGAGTTGCAAGTCTTTTTCCAAAATAGTGTTGATTTTGTTGATTTTTATGAATACGATACAGCAGCAATGCGTGAGTAGTTTTTATAGCATTATGCAATCCAAACAGTCGTACTGTATAGCCCTGTGTTCTGATATTGGTCAGACTTATAGAAATCATATCCCTCAGCTCCGTCCTTATTTGTGTACAAGTTCCTCACCGCGTGTCCCTGGCTACATTCCTTTTCTCACCACACGCCTTTCTTGCCATTGTTGGTCCACCTGTTAAATTATTGCCTGTCTGTGTGTCACTCACTCAGTTATCAAAGGATATGATTAGCTGTAGTTATGAGCCAGGGTGGACGCAAACCTGGGCTTTGTTCACGCAAACTGAAACTATCAGACTGTCTATCGAACACTTTTCTTAATTAAGTGTCTCTTGTTTGTACATTGTACTTTTATTGCCCAGGCCTAATAGACGTCATCATGGAAAAAAAATGCCATCAGCCTAAACCTTGGTGCTGTGCTTTGAAAATGTGCCACACCTTTAACATGTACTGATAAAGTGGTTTGAGACTTGTCCAGTGGACATCTCCAGGATTCACCAGGAACAGATGTTTATGTTCCCCGGTCCGCTACTCTCCTCTGCAGTGTACGTGCTACGTCCAGCTAAGCCATCCAACGGGAATACATATGAGTCTCAGAGCACTTTGTAGCCAAAATGACCCCGGACGGAAACGCCATCAGACCCTGTACTCCCTCATACGTGGACAACCCGAGCACTGGTGCTGTGATCTAGATATATCCAGATCAGAAGAAGTCCTCCAGGGGATGATGCAGCTGGTCTAATAGCTCCACCAGAGCTCCTCCCCTACATGGCAGCTAGGTTGGAAGCCATTTCTGCTCAGCCTCCTAGTACTTCCAGTCCGCAAAGTGATATGTGTCCGAAAACACACCCAAGACCCTCAAACCCCGTGAGCCCCACCTCAGCGAAGTGTCCCCCTTGTCCAGCGTCCCATCAGAAAGGCTGCACTCTTTCCCCAGTTGACTGATCTGAATATTAGGCTTTCTTTTAAGATGTCCTCATGGTCCTGTTTCCAGATTAAAGCAGAGAGGATCTATAAGTTTACTGTAAAGTTTCCCAGAGAAGTAAAGAAAAAGGAAAAGTAGATGAAAAAATGTCATGTTGTTAACCTTTGACCATATACTGAACTCTCTCTGCCTCTCTGTCTGTCTGTGCCTGTCTCTCTCTCTCTCTCTCTCTCTCTCTCTCCGCAGCCAATCACCTTCAATGCTCTTACACTAAATCTGAATCTCGGTGAGTCAAAACATTTTTTCTTTCCTCCATTCTGCAAATAACGGCTGTGTGTGACGCTGTATGTGAACGTGTGTGTACACATGCATACAGTTCAAACCTGGCCGTGGATCAGAAGAGGTCCCAGTTTAAGGAGCGAGCAAGTAGCATGAACTCAACGGGATCGGGGAAGAGCAGCACAGTGTCCAGGTGAGTGCGCGCAGATCTTCCAATCCTGAATGCATGGATGTCAGGGCTGAGAGGACATGGCCATCATATCATATCACTATATTTGTCACAATATTGACAGTTTGACAGTATTGACGGTATTTTTTTCCAATAAAAAATCATGAGACATACAAAACGTAGTAAGCATTCCCTTTAAGATTGTTAACTATTCGTTCTCTCTTAAATAGACGACATGGCTTAGGTGGTAGGGTGATAGACTAGTGATCGAAGGGTTGCCGGTTCGATCCCCCTGTTCCCCCATGTCGAAGGTCCCTGAGTAAGACCCTGACCCCAAATTGCTCCCGACGAGCAAGTGGGCCTTGGATGCTTCCCTCGGCTGTCGGTGTGTGAATGTGTGTATGAACGGGAGGCAAAACATTATAAAGCGCTTTGTAAAAACGGGCCATAGAAATGCAGTCGATTTACCATCAAATGAACAGCCAGAGTTTTTACAGCCCATATTTTCGTCCATTTGTCGTGCTCAGTTGCACGTCTATTTTTCCAGGGTACAAAGAGGTAGCTTGTGTGGCCACCCTTTCACATGACGCTTCATATTTTTCTGCACGGTTTAAGTTTTTTGAAGTCAATCCATCTCCACACCACTGACGCTCCTCTTAGGCACCCAGTCCCCGGGGCTGTCAGTGCCAGCACTTGGCTCGAACTCCATCTAGCTCATATTATGATCAAATGATAAATGTAGTGATAAAGTACGTTTTGATGCCGGTATAGCAATAACACGTGCACATGAATAGATATTTATCCCTGCCCTGCATGGAAACGGAACGTTACCACCAATCACAAAACACTTAAATAAGCAATGATAAGTAACTAATTAACTCACAGCAACAACCTTACAAACAAATAATATCAAAACAATTAACTACTCATCTGACTCATTAACCAAGCTGCTGTACAACAATTTAACGGAGTAAAGAACCAAACTATTAACAGTTAAATACCTAACCAGCTAAGTAATGAACCTACCTAGAAACCAACTACACTAATAACATTTTCCCAAACAACCAACTAATGACTAATTAACCAAGCAACTAACTAACTAACCAACCACCAAATAAGGAATGACTAACCTCACTAACTACCCAACAAGCCAAAGACTACCTAGTACCTACAATCTACAACATCAATGAGCTAACATCATAACTGATCTAACAAACTAACTATATGAAACTTACTGGCTGACCGACTGACTAACCTGACTAACTAACCTGACTAACTAACCTGACTAACTAACCTGTCTGTCTGTCATAGTGTTTCAGCGTTGTTGCCGCAGTTTCGGAAGCATCCACTGAAGATCCCCCTTACGCTGCGGTTAGACTAACTAACTAACCAGTAGACTCTCTCAACAGCTTACCTGCTAACCTGCCATCTGACCCCGTGCGTGTGTGTATGTGTGTATGTGTTCACAGTGTGTCAGAGCTGCTGGACCTGTATGAAGAGGACCCAGAGGAGGTCCTGTACAATCTGGGCTTTGGGAGAGAAGAACCTGACCCAGCCTCTAAGGTCCCCTCACGGTTCTTCAACACTTTATCATCAGCACGCGGCATCGACATCAAGGTACGCACAGCAATGAGCAGACACGCACACACACGCCGCACACACACACACACACCCACCGCACACGTCAAAATCATCACAGACAT
This sequence comes from Brotula barbata, assembly GCA_900303265.1. NCBI lineage: Eukaryota > Metazoa > Chordata > Actinopteri > Ophidiiformes > Ophidiidae > Brotula > Brotula barbata. The sequence goes on along the minus strand of OMNV01026309.1, from coordinate 792 downwards.
CACCAGCTGTCATTGTCCTGCAGGTTTATCTGGGAGCTCAGCTGCAGCGCATGGAGCTTGAGAACCCCAGCCACGCCCTGACAAGTATGGACTGAACCCTATAAATCCTCATTACTGTGTACTACTTTACTCTGTTGACTGTACTCTATACATCCTCCGGACTGTGTACTCCTTTACTCTGTTGACCGTACCCTGTACATCCTCCGGACTGTGTACTCCTTTACTCTGTTGACTGAACCCTGTACATCCTTTGGACTGTGTACTCCTTTACTCTGTTGACTGTACTCTGTACATCCTCCGTACTGTGTACTCCTTTACTCTGTTGACTGTACCCTGTACATCCTTTGGACTGTGTACTCCTTTACTCTGTTGACTGTACCCTGTACATCCTCCGTACTGTGTACTCCTTTACTCTGTTGACTGTACCCTGTCCATCCTCCGTACTGTGTACTCCTTTACTCTGTTGACTGTACCCTGTACATCCTCCGTACTGTGTACTCCTTTACTCTGTTGACTGTACCCTGTACATCCTTTGGACTGTGTACTCCTTTACTCTGTTGACTGTACCCTGTACATCCTTTGGACTGTGTACTCCTTTACTCTGTTGACCGTACCCTGTCCATCCTCCGTACTGTGTACTCCTTTACTCTGTTGACTGTACCCTGTCCATCCTTTGGACTGTGTACTCCTTTACTCTGTTGACTGTACCCTGTCCATCCTCCGTACTGTGTACTCCTTTACTCTGTTGACTGTACTCTGTCCATCCTCCGTACTGTGTACTCCTTCACTCTG
>OMNV01026308.1:0-12107 GCA_900303265.1 Brotula barbata | reverse complement strand
AGCATCCGGCAGACCAACGACCTGTCCCAGCAGCCCGTGGAGAACGACCGCGGCCTGGCCATGCGCTTCATCCCTCGAACCACACAGTTTCACAACTGAGAGACAAATCTGACATTACAACTCTGACTACAAACTACCCGTGTGTAGTAGTATCTTGTATTGTGTACCTGCATGTAGTAGTATCTTCTAATGTACATGTAGGATAGGTTGAAGCTTCTTTGGGTAACAAAACCAAAAAGGAGGAATAGAAACAGGCAAAACATTTGCACACACACAAAGTAGAACTAGAGAGTAAATACTGGACATGATGTCAAACCGGATGTTTCCTGCTGTGCATCACTGCTCGGGCGTAGCTATCAGTGCATCTTAGTTTAGGTTTCAGGTTTTGTAGTTCAGTTTGTAGTTGCGATTTTGGCCTTCTCACATACCGCAAACCGCTAATAACTGCATATACCAAGAATAAAAGCCATGAAAAAATTGAAAATTCTAGAGAAGTTATGATAAAAAATGTTAAAATCCCTCCATGACCATTAGTTTTTGGCTGAAACAACTGGAATTATTTGTATAAATGCTAGAATTTGGAAAAACATTAGTTTACATGTGAAATTTATTCAGGTGTAGGCAGAATATACTGACAGGCACTCAGAAAGTATTATTTCAGTCTGTACCACAGGCACAAATCAAACTCGCCACCTTTGCATTAGAACATAAGGCGTTGGGTTAAAGGTCAGGCTCTGCTCTGAATCCAGCACAGAAAAGAAAAGATTCAACTTTCCCTTCAGCTCGAGACGCAAATGACTGCATACACACGACAAAGAAACAGCAAGAACACACAAATGATTTCCTTTCTTCGCCTAAAATTAATATAAAACATTTGCTGTAAGAATATAAATCCAATAAATATGTCTCAAATACTGCGTTGATACAAAAATATATTAATACGGACCACTAAAATCCACCTCACGCTGTGAAATCATGAACGTGATGCATAGATAATCATATCACACAGAATGCGGCGTCTGCAAAACATGAAGGATTTTCGAAGTTACAGTGGCTTCATCGTACGGAGAGAAATCTGCTGCGTAAGTCAAAGATACTCATGAGAGATGTTGGAGTGACGTTATTAGGGACCCACGTTGCATAACTACGTAAATACTCGTCCGCTTCATCGGATGGTTGGATACATTAAAAAATTTGTAATATTTCAACCAATCTGCATGCAGATCAGGGGCAGGAAAATCATTTGCTCATCTCTGAGATCAGATGTATATCATACTTGCTTTTGATTTCATGCATAAACAAAGCTTCACTCACTCTTAGTGAGTCTTCAAGTCATTGCGGAGCCCTTTCATCACTGTGCGACACCAAACATCCACAGAAAATGAAACATTCGCTTGCCGCTGAGGTTTGGAGCGGCCATCAGTAAACCATAAACATGTTCATTCATCTCACCAATAAGTGCCAACAATATTAAATAACAAGTAGAGGAAGAGACGACCAAGTGGCAAACACAACATCAGATAATCTGCACCGTACGACTTCCTGTCACCGTCTCTGGTTTAGTGGCCTGGTTGGTTTGCAGCGAGTGTTCCTGTAAAGCCCTCTGACAGTGATAGAGCAGGCAGTCGGGGAGGTCAGGGACTTGAGAGCGCAGCCAAACGGCCAGCACCCCCGCATGGACGTGACAGTGCATCAGACACGGCTGCCCCCCCACCAGCCGGCACGCTACAATTCCCTCCAAGCCTGCAGGCACAAAACAAAAAGATTGTTCACTCATAGATAACGTGTGTACGAGGGATTTTGTCGTAGCCAGAAAATGCACAGCTCAAGTCCATGTCTTAATTTGAAACATGTTATGTGTCATCTTCGTCATTAATTCAAACTGGTTCAATCAATATGATTCATGTGATTATTTCCTGCTCTGCATTTACTAAACTACCACCAATAAGAATCACACAAGAATACAAGTTATTACTTACACAAAGTATAAAATGAAACAAAATATGAGCTTGCTCTAAGAAATTGGTAGAAGGTATCTGATTTGAACATTCTAGTTGACAAAACTAAGACAACAGAATTGTTGATGGAAACGAACGTCTCTTCACCTCTGATATCGATGACGTGAAGCTGCAACTTCTCCCTCAGCACATTCAGAGTGTCGGTGAGAGGATCCTGGCTGTCACTTACGAGCGCCAGGTTCTGCTTCGTATCGTGAGAGAAAGACAGCCACATCGTCCCGTACTCCTCCGTGGACACGGTCAAAGGTCTGCGAGGAAAAGAGCGAGTGAGACAGACGAGCAACTGAATATCTGAGAGCTGTGCTTCAAAGTAAAAAAAAAAAAGAGTTTACCTGATGAAACTGGTGAGTGAGAGTCTGCACGAAAACTCAACAGTCTCAGGATTTCCCACAGGTAAAGTGAAGGAAACGATCCCGACCACTTCCACGTGAGCTGACGGTCTCTCCGTGATCAGGGAATACTGTCTGACGACCACGCAGCGACTCCTCAGCTCCTCCACTGGACTGTCACACACACAGGACACCTGAAAGAGATGTAACAAAGAGGAATCCTTTCATAAAAGACTAATGGGAATGTTATGAGACTTCATAAGTTTCAGCTCAGTAACTCACCTCGAGCTCTTCTGAGTCCACCTGTACTTGGATTTGTTCAAGGGTGGAGTCAGAGAGGTTGGTGATGAAAATAACAAGCAGGACGCTGTCCTCCTTCTCCACGTGACAGGATGAAAGACGCACGCTTTGGCTGGAGCACAGAGGAGCGATGTCAGAGTGTGGGAGCTCACACAGATCTGCAGGCAGATGGGAACTGAGACTCAAGTCCTCAGGTCTGTCTGGGTCTTCAAGTGGAGTAGGATCCACTGGGCTATTATCCCCCAAGGGACAGGAATCACCTCCCATTAGTTCTCCTTCAGTGAAGTCCCCTTCAACATCACAAGTGCCATTAGTTGCAGTGATGTGCTGGGAGAGTGGAGACAGCTGTTTGGGTGTGGACGCCTCTGATTCAGAGGTGAGGGACGAGTTCAGTAGGTTGTTACACAGCAAGTTATCCACAGTGCTGTGAGTGGAGTTGTGGGAGACTGAAATGTGTTCGCCGACTCCTGAAGCTGCACTCTGAGCTTTGGCTTTTCTTCTAAATCGCTGTGGTGTTGCCTCGGATTTTCCCATCTGTTGGAGGGAAAAACAAGGAACAATTGTAGTTATTATCACTTCACACTAAGACGGCACAGCATACCTAATTTTCATCATGACTTGAATTTCCCTAAAATCCATTCATCCTTTGCAATTTTTCAAACCAATCGTGCAAAACATACAAATCTTGATTTTGATAAATTTTTACTTGAGCGTTCATGTCTCACTTAATGTTTTGTTTCATAGTAAAGTCCTTCAGCCACCAGACATCTGCTGAGAGCACAACAAAAGGCAAGAAGGCCTTTAAAGCTGTGTTTTATTGAATCCAGGGCTGTAGTGGTCCATAATGAATATGTAAGATAGACAAGAAGCAGAAATGAAAAAAACTATTTCCCAATCCCAACTAATAATCATTTTAATTGAAATCGTTCTAATCATAAATCAGCCAATTTGATATGAATATGATATATGATATACGATATTGCCATTTCTGGCACACTGCATGAAATTGCAACCCTACCAGGCACACGGAGCTTTGGGAGCCCAGGCCTACAAACAGTGATGAGGCCAGCTGCTGCTTCTCCTGTTCTGGCTCAGGGGTCGCTGTCAGGGTGGGAGTCTGACTGTGGGCGTTGTCAGCCTCCCTTTGCTGGGTGGGAGAGCAGACCGGACTCGGAACCTCAACTTGGGCCGTTTCCTCTGCAGGTTCCCTCTGGGCCAGGTAACCCTCCTTCCCCCACACTCTCTTCACCCCATCCAGCTTTAGAGTGGCAGAGCTACAACAACAGCAACAGGTCACAGTGTGAACTGAAGAGGTCAACGGGAGGCTGATGTACACGTGCACGTTACATCCACGTACCCTCCTTTGTGTGAGGGGTCCGTGCTGTTGCCTGAGAGGCCAGAGCAGATGGAGAGCAGCGTAGGAGACTGTCTGTCTGCTAAGCTGCAGGAGGACATGCTGATAGGCAGGGAAAGGCCATAAGGCTCCAAACTCAAAGCTGAGGAGAGAACAAAATAACAAGAACAAATCAAAACCAGACAGCTCACACGATACCAAATCCGCCTCTCTCTCTCAGCACCAGGCTTTACCTTTTGCCTGAGCGAGTTCCTCTTGTCTTTGATGAGGAGGTTTGTATGGAGCGGCGCCAGCAGCCAACGCCTCAGACACAAATCCATCCAGGAATGACAAAGAAGAATCCACCTACATCACATAAAGACTAATTACAACTACAAGTTCAAACGTCTCACTTAATGGGAACGGAAACAGTCAAACGTGCAGGAATCTGTTTCAAGTCTTGTGACACAAGGATGCCATGTTTAATTGAAACTGTCCCTACAAATATGTTAGTATTTTCTTTTCTGCTTGGCTACTTTACTGACAATGGACCCAAAATGATTCAGCTGAGAACAGCAGGAAAAGCAGACATGTAGTAACATTCAACATCATGGATCTGTTTCATTTCCACGCAGCCAGGTACAAACACGTAGACTGGAATGTAACGCAGCCATTGCAAATGTCATTAGTTACAGTCTGTTTGAAACTGACACTGTCTGCTCTGAGCTCCGCGTTGTCTTTACGTTCATTGGTGCAGACGAAGGCTAATGTGAAGAAACTGTGTGCCATGAAGGGCAAGCGTGGACAGGTTTTTGAACCTACCAAATACTTAATGACTGGTTAAACTACAAGGCGCTCCCCCTGCTGTTTAATATGTTTACAAAATTTGGGGGAATCCTTCTGATACTGCAGTGAAATTAGCATCAACAGCTGGATGATTTTTGCTAATGGTTGTTTTGTGATGGGTGAATTTTACTTGGAAACAAATCATTTTAAAATGAAATATCTGTACCTTAAGGTCAAGTATTACTTTGATGTACTTTATCCACAACTCCTACTACTACCCAAGCTGTTACCTCCAGGGGCTCCACGCTCGCATCCCGAGGGATGACCCTGTCCCGAAGATCAGAGTCTCGGCTGAGGTGCTGCAGCTCCTGAACCCTCTGTCTCAGTACTGTGTCCAGGGAGCTGCTGTAAGACTCAGAAACCTCCTGAGCCACGGTCACGCAGGCCCCACCCTCACAAAGCTTGGTCATAGCCATGAGGATCCAGCTCTTTGTTTCACTGCTGGTGTGCTTCATGGCCAATAGGCCGGCCAGCAGACTCAGCACTGTGACTGGATCGAGCTCTTCCTTCAGGTGAGAGTACTCACCAAGGACCTGTTAATACCACAAATGTATTTATCATACTGTATACCAGTGGATGTACTCTACTGATTGATATTATTCTTCTTATTGTTGTTCTTACTAGTAATTCTATTGTGCAAATAGTGCAACTCACCCAGCTGATGACCTGGAGGAAGCACTGCGGCAGCTTGCCGGGCTCTCCTCTCAGGAGGGAAACGTACGAATCCACAGCGATCAACTTCAACTGCCTGTCCTCATCCACGCTGTCGAACCCTGGGCCAGGAAAGACAAATGGACAGGTAGGAAATCCAGTGATCGTCATTTCAAAAATCATATAAAGGAATGTTACAAAAGTGTTCATCTCACCGTCTGACAGCAATTTCAGGAAACTGTTTGGTATGTCAGGCTGCATCACGTCGCCACCCAGTGAGAACACCGTGTTCATGGTCTCAATGAACCAGGTATTGTCTGGCGCATATGTATTATGGTTAATGTGAGGAAAAACAACACACCAAATGGGAACATACACGGCAGAAAAAATATGACTGAACAGCAATTCAATTGGGCCTCCGAAAGCCAGAAATAATCTGATGATACCTCAAATGAATGTCCATATAAACCACTGATGAAAACAGCACAACCAAGTGTGTTTTCTATCACATTTTATTGATTGTATTTCTTTTAAGAAAGAGAGTGGTGCAAAAAAATTCCATTTATGTTTGGCAATTATAATGGAAGACCAGATATTGTACTTTGTGTGATTAAACTGTGATCTTCCCTGTTTTGAAAGTGAAAATTGTCCTGATGAATGAAATGAAAAACATTCCAACGTTTATACATCCAGACAATGAGTGCTGGGCTTTTGGATAATTGCTCAAATCTACAAAGGATATTTTTCTGCCAGTTCTGCCACTTTCCCCACCAAGTCAATGGTAGTGTAGTCATCTTGGCTGATACGCAGAAAATCCAGCATCTTCTCAACAATGACTGTGACATTCTGGGCGTTAGTGATCCGGAACAGCAACTCTAATGTCTAAAAGAAAATGTAAAGCTATGTAAAAATAAAAAAACGGATAAATTTTAAATATACGACACTACACCAGTATTCACCTCACGCTTGATAATGAGGTCAGGATGATCCAGACACTCTATGATGGTCATCTGATGCTGAAGGGCCAGTTTAGCATCCTGCTGCACCACATAGGTGAGGGCCTTCAAGCCTAAAATCACAGCGAATGAATGCAATCTGAATAATCTGAAACACTGCTTGATCACAAAGAAAAAAAATTGATTTAAGATAAGTCTCTGGGTCGTACCTAGATATTTGAGATTAATCTTTGGAGACAGAACAAAGTTGCCAATGCATTTTGCAGCTTTTTCCAGAAGTTCAGTTTTGGGATGAATCGTGTAAATGCATTTCACACACTCATATAATATTGCTGGGTGGAAAAACAGAGATTAAAACAATTACTATAAATGTTTTCTAAAAGCCAATCACATGTACAGGCAGTAACTAAAATCAAGACTTGACTGACATACCATAGGTGATGTTATGGTTGATCTCTGCTCTTTGTAAAGACTCATTCAGGACTTCATACATGATCTCACTTGCACTGTAAGGAATGAACAAATCTTATAATCAACTTGCAAGAACAACCCACAATGCAACTTAGTACTGCGTACGTTCACCTCATCAACAGAAAGAACAGCCAATAATCACCTCTGGTCATTTTTCCCAAGTAAGGAGAGAATTCTGAGAAGCTGGATTTGAAGCCAGGGAGCAGGAACACTATGATAGTTAAAATCCATGGGAAGTTTCCCTCCTACGACCTGCTTTAATATGGTTACAAAACTTGCAGTCAAGTCCTTATAAGCATCCGGATTCTCCTGTAGTGCAAGAAAAATAAGAAACATGAATGGATTACGGAAACTTCTCTTGTGCAATTAAATTTCTAACTAAGACATCAACACTTACGGTTAACTCAGTGAATAAGAGAAGAACACAATACCGTGATCATCTGTAGGTAGATGTGCAGTGACGCTGACATAACACCAGGGTCCTTGTCGCACAGGGCTTTCCTAAACTTGTTGTGGATATGTTGAACTTGATTCGGTGCAATTAGATAGAATTTGTACAGCGCCAGGACTGCCTTTCGCCGAATTATTTCCCTGGAATTTCCAAACAAAAAAGTGCGATAAATAATAATATTCAAGTTACAGGCTGAACCCCCCCCCCCCCACACATGACTAATGGATTGACTCTTACAACTCTTACTTTGGGTGATTAAGTTTCTCTTCAACAAGTGGAAGGATTGCAGGGATCATGTCTTTGGGGAACATTTGGCTGACGACAGTTAGAGCCATGCACACTTCAATAAGGTTTGTACTCTGAAGATCCTGTGAACACACACAACACACAAAAAATCCTCCTTTAACCTTCCTTATCCTTGCTTAGGTTCAAGAAGGCAAACGCACGGGATACCAAGACTCACCTTCAATACAGTGTTCACGAGGAGAAGCAGCAGCTCATGACTTTCATTCAAAAACAAAGACACGGCCAGATAACCTGCAAATCATAAATATTCGACAATTACGCAGTTTTTCTACTGTTTGTCATCTAAAAAGACTCATTGCTTAAATTCAATGTGTGACCTGTCATGATTGGCCTGTAAGAGAATTTTGTTTACATTGAAATAAAAAAACATACCAACTCTCTTGTCCAGAATAGAGCCTTGCTGGGCCAGTTTGATGGCATGAATATAGCTGAATGAAGCCTCATAACCCAGCATTTCACAGTAGAGTGCTCTCACCATGAGCTCCTTCATCTGCCTCTGAAACAGATGGTGACACAAGGAAGACGAAAAAGAGATAAACACTTCATCACAAAACCTGCAAACATTAATTATGTGATACTAAATTGGAAAACAAGGGGAACCTACCATGGTGGTGTTGGGGGACGACACCTGCTCTTTGATAGATACCAGTTCATTTTCAATAAGTTTCTCCTCCTCCTATGGCAGGAAAAAGATGATCAGGATAAATAGTCCACGCGAGGAGGTCTTTGGGGGTGGTGCCGGGCTAATGTATGATGTCTGAAATTCTTCTTAGGGATAGCATGGGCTCCACACAGGACTCAAGCAAGCAAATCGTGAGGCTAATTAATCCCACTGGCAACATTTTCATATTGCGCCATGCACAGTTTGAATTCATAACAGTCTCAGCTGGATACAGGCTACCAAAATTAACGTCTGGGAAACGAGGGCATCTGGTCACCTTGGTGTTTGTCTCTAACCGGTGCCAAAGTCTGTACCCTACATTAGTTATAACCGCAGAGATGATAAACACTCACGTTTATTACTTCACTTAAGTCTGATATTTATTCTAAAGTGATACAAACAAAAATGAAAACATTGCTAAGTATCTTCAGGAATCACCCAAAGCTGTTTCTAGTGAGGCTAATGCTAGTCCCTCCACCCAGAAAGCTGAAACGATTGATCTTGATCACTGACGGACACACTCACATGTTTGGACGTTAACTCTGTGATGCCTCTGATCAGGTTTCCCAGTTTTGAGGTGGAGGACAGTTTAGCAGATCCAGGTTGGGAGTCCAAAGACAGCAGACCGGGCAGAGCTATCAGGGTTTTCTCCACTACATCGCTCATTTTGGCAGCTAAGAGCGGGCTTTGTGACTGGATTATTTATCACAAAACACCACAATCACGTCATCTATCTACCCCGATACAGTTTCCTCAGAAAAAACTCTGGGTTATCGACTAAATACTTAGTAAGATCTCTAGCATGACACCTCTAGTTCGATAGACGGCCATTGTTTTGATCCAGCAAACTAGCGAAGGCTAGTTGATGATGTCATATCCGGGTGTTTTTGTGTGAACTTTATTGAAACCTGATAAGAACAACAACAGCTCAAGCGAATGAATAATTAAACAGGAGAGAGAGAAAATTAAAAAACGGAGAGTAAATGAATAAATTAACACGTACACACAAAAAAGAACAACAAATAAAACAATAATGATATTCAAAACGCAGTTTATTATGGATGGAAGATTCTTAACAGCCCATTCTATAACTGTACACTAAACTACAACAAAATAATTACAACTGCATGAGAAGGGGTACATTATAATAAATAAAAAACTGTTTTCACATAGTATATATGGTGTTGGTATCTATTGGGGGAACACAGTGACAGTGTGCACATTGAGCAGTAAGTGGCTCCAAACCTGGAAGTAAACAGAACAGCTGCAGGTAAACCATGAGTTACGATCATAGGAATCAGCTTTTTATTTTCACCGACAATTTGTTTCTTTTACTCTAAAATAAAATTAGAAGGTGAGCCGATCTCAAAAGTGTAATATGTTTTGTGGCATAGGGTGTAGACTCAAAGTATATACATTTGCTTAATAGCTCCAGCTTTCATGAATTACATCTTTGTATTTTCATCCAGAGCATTCTTTTGCACCCACAACAAACACTTTTTAAAACTACTCCAAATCATTTTCTTGCCGCCAATTGAGCTACCTTTACTACTATTCCTCTTACTAAAACATTTTTCTTTTGAAAACACAATTCCTTGCCTCGCACCCCCCCCGTTTTGTTTGTGGAACACGCCCGTCAAAGTGAGCTACGATGACATCATCATGTAAACTTCTGACTTCCAGCTTCTCCTACGACATGCTTTGTTGAATCCTGTTCTCATCCAAAGACTGCACACCTCCTCCATTTGATTTTTGTGCAAATAAATAAACAAATACTGTCCTTTATGTGGATACACACAATACATCACTTATTGTATTCACTTCTATCCAAGACCAATGCTATTCACTACCACTATTAGTTTCCGCAAAATACATTTTACATCTCAAGCTGTCATCACAAGTAATTCTGTGCAATTTTCTCTCCGTCGTATTGTAATACAAGCGTGCCATTTGGTTTCTCACACTTTGAAATATGTAAATCTAGCCTGACAGTGAGACAGGAGTATATACAACGCTGCTATTGTTATGCACTATGTACAACTGAATCTGACTCTCTATCCTTATGATTGTACTCTAGCAAACGGAAACTTCGGTGTGTCTTTTTATCCTCAGCCTCTTCATCCTTAAGCCCAGATCTGTAAAAGAGGAATAAAAGTCAATACAAAATATTCCTTGCCAAAATCGTTGCCGAGTCAACGGATCAGACATTGAGGGACTCGTCCTACCCGAAGAGTGTGGTCCCAGGATCCTGTGCAGAAAGCTGTGCCGTCTGGGGACACGCGCAGTGTACTCACACGGTTCTCATGTCCAAACAGAATGGACACCCGCGTCCCTTTGAGGACATCCCAAACATTTATGGTGTAGTCATTGTAGCCACCAAACAGCAGCCGGCCTGAGAAAAGACACAAAATATGAAAGATGATTTCATACGCAGGAGGAAATTAATTCTCACTAACTGCCGTTCAACTGAATAACCTGAATAATACTGACAGGAAGTGTGTGTATGCATACCACTAAGAGAGAAGTCCACACTGGAGACACCAAATATGATGCTCTCTTTGGAATAAATGGCCACTTCTCTGTCTGCCCTTAAGTCGTACAGGCGGCACTGCAACAAACGTGAATATTTGAACGGTCAAGGGAGTTTTAAATGTGTTTCCAATAACACTGACAGGAACTGAACCAGTAAAGGAACATCAATAAATGGCAACTGATCACTTACTGTAGCATCATCTGAGCCAGACGCAAATGCATCTCCACTTGGATAATATCTATTACCAAAGAGAGACGGGAAGCCCGGTTACAAGTAAGTTTGATCATTTGTGAACAAGTATCACCGTTCACAACTAAATCGTGGATGTATATGAACATAATCACGTACCGGACACTATTGATGTCTGATTCGTGCGTTTCAAAGGACTGAATACACTGTCCTGAACGCATGTCCCACACATTGGCCTTCTTATCGCAGCCCTGCGAGGAAGAAAATAACAAAACATTACAGTCATTCAGCCAAAAAGGAACAATGAAAAGAAGAAGAGAACAAAGGAAGCGTCCTCACCCCAGAGACAAACGTGTTTCCAGTTTCAGACGGGGCCAGGTCCAGACACAGCACGTCGGCTGCGTGTCCATGGAAACTCTGCAACAGCTGCCCACTCTCAACATCCCACAACGCACATGTCCCATCCCCGCTGGACGTCAGGATCTTTAACCCAAACAGTTCAAGAAGAGGTTCAGTACGGGCTAACGCAGGGGATCAATGGAGTCTCTTAGCAACGGACAATCACAGGACCAAGACATGAAAACAGCAGCAAAAGTAGGCCAGTGATTTTAAATATGCAGACCTCTGTTGGCTGCTTTGATCTCGTATGTGTTGTTTGTGTGGTGCACGACCTCACCTGCATATCAGAGTTGGTGAAGCTACACGCAGACAAGTAGTTTGTGTGCATGGCGACCGACTTTTTCTTCGCAGCCAAGTTCTCGTTCTTGTCCAGGGACAGAGGGTACACGGAGCACTTATTGTCCAGACCCCTGACAGGGAGCACAGATCCAGACCATCAGAGAGGAGCCAAAAGGTGACACACGGTGTGTAAAGGGTCAGCATGGGCGTAACACTCACCCGCAGGCTACAGCACAGCCAGAGGGGGCGTAAGCACAGGCCATCACCCAGGTGCAAGGCATCGTCACAGCGTGCTCCTAACAAACAACAGACGAATCATATGAATGAGAGAGGGAGAGAGAGAGAGAGGGAGAGAGAGAGAGGGAGGGGGAGAGAGAGAGGGAGA
>OMNV01026307.1:0-18693 GCA_900303265.1 Brotula barbata | reverse complement strand
CACACACACACACACCCACACACACACAAACACACACACACACACACACACACACACACACGCAAAGGACAACACTGTTAAACTCACCAGGTACACACACACACACACACACACGCAAAGGACAACACTGTTAAACTCACCAGGTACACACACACACACACACACACACGCAAAGGACAACACTGTTAAACTCACCAGGTACACACACACACACACACACACACACAAAGGACAACACTGTTAAACTCACCAGGTACACACACACACACACACACACAAAGGACAACACTGTTACCCCACCAGGTACACACACACACACACACACACACAGACGACAACACCGTCAAATTCACCACGTACACACAATACAACAACTGGTTTGTATTGTTGTGTTTTTTATCACGATGGATAGCCTCTTCATCTCTTTTGTCTCCTTTGCCTGCCTCCTCTTTTCCATATTTTTTCTTTTGTTTCTTTTCTTCTCTATAATGTCTTTATTGATTTTTCCAGAACAAAACATTATTAATATTACAAACACAATTCACATAACTCAAATTTAGGTTTCAGTTTGAATTTCATTTAAGACATTCAATCCACATCTTATTTTCTCCCCCGCCAACACACCAGACCGCCCTCCGGCCCGTCAGTTGTCCCTTTAACATTGTTTGATAGTTCTCAACTCTCCATTTGAAAGTGATGATATAATTTTCATGACAACAACCTCATTGATGATTGATGATATGCCATATAGAAAACTCAGACTTAAAGTCAATAAATGATAATCATAAAATAGATAAATAATAACTGGGTGGAGACTCCTGTTTCTGGCAGAGCAGGATGATCCTTCTAGCCATCAAAGTGGTAACGGCCATGACTTCTCGAGCCTTGCCTCTACTGGGATGATGATGTTCTGGCATCATTCCAAATATGGCACACATTGGATTGGGAAAAACAGACCATTGGAAAATCTTTGTGTAAACGTCAAAGATGTTGGTCCAGAAATGAAAATGTTTGGGGCAAGACCAAAACATATGAACGTGATCTTCAGGCTGGTCTTTTCATCTGGTACAGTAGGGCTCTGCATCAGGATACATATCTGCTAGTCTTTGATGAGGGCACTTTATTGATCCTCGTAGGGAAATTAATTCTCTGAATTCTTACCCATTGTCAGTGGGGAGCTGTGGGCAGCCAACACATGTACATGCAAACACACACACACACAACAGCGCCCTTTACCTTGCCTTGGTCAGGGGCAATGGCAGGAGTGATTAACATAACGTAGGTGTTTTTTGGGTCGGGGAAATCAGAGCATACGGAGGAAACCCACGCAGAAATGGGGACAACTTGCAACATGCATCCATGTAGGGACCTTCTTTGTGTGAGGCAACAGTGCTAAACACCACGCCACTCTGCCGCCCGTGGATTCTTGAGACAATCTTTAGCTGTATCAGACCATGGACGGCACGTGGAGATGAAAGTGTGTAGTAGTTTAAGAGAGGAATCTCAGTAGTCATCATTTAATGTCTCATCTGGGTCCGTTTTCCATCGCCCCCTCACTTCATGTCTTGTTGGCTTGGGAGAGCCAAAGAATATGGTCTGTTATGTTGTCTTTTGGTAAATCTAGAAATGAAACGAAACTTTTCTGGACAAATTTGAAGACATCTGAAAAAAATTGATTTTGGCAAATCAAAAGCTTGACATAATTGTGAGAATGAGGCAAATTTGCCGTCTGTAAATAAATCGGCGATGCGTTTAATTCCTTTATTGTTAGAGGGTTAGAAAAGTGGCATCTGAGGAGTCGGGAGGGAAGTTGTAGTCACGCCAAGTAGGGAAAGATATTGAAGCTGTAGTCAAATCGAATGGCTCTAAATTGCCACCAGGTCTTGTTTTATCGGCAAACAATTGGATTTGGCCACTGTTTGACATTTAGGAGAAGAGATTGAGCACTTAGTAAGGAGTGTAAGTGAAGGTGGCTAGTTGTACGTTCTATTCCATCAATCCATCTTCTGCTGCCTATCCGGGTCTGCGTCGCGGTGGCAGCAGACTGAGAAGATCAGCCCACACTCCTCTGTCCCCAGCCAGGTCCTCCAACTCATCTTGGGGGATCCTGAGGCGTTCTCATGCCACCTGATAGATCTAATCCTTCCAGCGTGTCCTGGGTCTTCCCGGTGCCATTCTCCCACGTTTACGAGCCCGAATTATCTCCCCAGGGAGACGACTGGTGGGCATCCATACTAGGTGCCCTGCGGTCACTACCCAAAGCTTGTGACCGTAGGGGAGGACAGGATGGATTGGTAAATTGACAGCCTGGCCTTCATCCATAGGACTTCAGATGCTGCACTAATCCGTCTGTCCATTTCACGCTCCATCTTGCCCTCACTTACAAACAAGACCCAGAGATGCTTGAACTCCTCGACCTGAGGTAATGGCTCTCCTCTCACCCAGAGGGAGCAATCCACCTTTTTCCGGGAGATTACCATGGCCTCAGATTTGGAGGTGCTGATTCTCATCCCGCCACTTCGCACTGGCCTTCAAACCTGCCCAATGCACATCGGAAGTCACTGTCTGATGACGCCATCAGAACCATATCATGTGGTTTTATTTTGAGGTCTCTCCAATCCCAAACTGCGCCTTGAGATCCTATTCATCACGAACAGGACTAGTGAAAAGCGGCAGCCCACAGTTGATGCCCACAGGAAACACATCTGATTTAGCGCCAAGAATGCAAACACAGCTGTTGCTGCAGTTGCACAGGGACCGGATAGCACATAGAAATAGCTCCGGTACCCCATACTCCCACATTGTCTCCCACAGAACACCCGGGGAACACGGCTCTAAGCCTTTTTTGTGGTGTACAAAACACATATAGACCGGTTGGGCATATTCCCATGCCCCCTCCAGTATTTGTGCGAGAGAGAAAAGCTGCTCCACCTTTCACGTACAGGGCGGAAAGGTGTTCCTCCTGAATCTGAGGTTCGACTGAGCCTCCTTTCCAGCACCCTGGCGTAGAGAGGCCGCCCCAACAAGCACAGATAACCCTCTGGCCGAAACTCAAAGCAGCTGCTTCAACAATGGAGGCCCTGAACTCCATGTGCCCGGCCTCCCTCAAGATGCAGGTAGAGTTTCTTCAGAGATATGAGTTGAAAGTCTTCCGGACAGGTTCTGCCACCAAACGTTCCCAGCAAACCCTCGCTACTCTTTCTAGGTCTGTACAGTAGCCTCCCCTGCCATCCGACCCAACTCACCACCAGGTGGTGATCAGTTGACAGCTCTGCCCCTCTCTTCACCAGAGTTTCTGAAACAAATAGTCGCAGGTCTGCTGATATGTTTACAAAATTGATCATAGACCTTTGACCTAGGGTATTCTGGTACCGGGTGCGCTTATGAACACCCTTATGCTTGAACGTGGTGTTTGTGATAGACAGTCATAGCTAGCACAGAATTCTAACAACAACAACAACAACAAGGGATTTTTAATTAAAATGGGAATATTCTGGAAAATATAAATAAATTTTGGCAAGACAGTCATTTTAATAGTGTTCATCCTACTAGCAGCTGATATGGGGAAGTCTTTCCATCTGTCCATGTCTTGCTTGCTTTTTTTGAATAAGGTTTCAAAGGTTTTTGTGAAGAGGGACAACAGATTTGTTCTTCTCGGTATCTGAATTAGTTTTTTTCAAGTTTAAATGGGAATGAAGTTAGAGTTGGAGATATATTTTCTTGTTTGAGAGGGAACATAACACCCTTTCCAAGACTAACTTTATAACCTGAGAATTGTCCAACAGATTTAAGCAGTCAAGGATGTGGGGAATAGAAATATACAATAAAACATTGAGTGCATAGAGAGATAATTGATGCCGCTGCCCTCCGCGCTCAGTCCTTGAAAGTCATTAGACTGTCTTAAAGCAGGAGTTAGGGGCTCGATTCTCAAAGCAAAAAGAGGTGGTGGCAGAGAGCACCCCTCACGTGTGCCTCTGCTGAGAGCAAAATAATGAGATTGTTGTGCATTTGTTATCACTGCTGCTATAGGATTAGTGTTTATCCAAGAGATAAAACTGTCCTCAAAGCCGAATTTTTTAAGGGTCACAAAAAGGAATCCCCACTCCACCTGGTCGAAAGCTTTCTCACCATCCAGAGATCATGAGTTCATCGGTGTGAACGAATGTTGTGTGTATGATATGAAGTAGCTGTCTGAGTTTGATCTTGGGTTTCTTTGTTTGATAAACCCAGTTTGATCTGGTGAAATAATTTGTGGCAAATCTTCTCCAATTTAGTTGCTATATATTTGTCCAATTTCGATTAGTCAGAGGATAGATGGGTAATTCCAGATTAGAGGAAACGGCTGCATGGTCTGACACAGTTGGTTAGTTAGTTAATGATATGTGCAAGAGCTAATATTTCCAGTTAATCTATTATCTAACAAAAAATTATCAATCTCAGTTTATGTGTGGTGTACCCTTGACAAAAAATAAAATAAAAATATGCCTGTTTTATCCATATAGTCATTTATGATCTTGGCAGACTTTAAAAGAGGTTGGGTCTTAGAGGATCTATCCAAAGTTGTGTCAGGGACCTGGTTAAAGTCACCTGCTATAATGACATCATAGGTGTAGTAGCTAGGTACTGTTGAAAAAAGTAAAAAAAAAAAAAAAGTTGCTGTCGTCCCAATTTTGGGGCAAATACACATATTGGAGTGGAGAATAGGTGACCACGGACCTCCTCAGACGGGAAGGGGGCATCTTTGTTGATGTGGGGTGGAGGCGGGCAGGCATACAAGCTGAAAAAACTAAAAAATAAAACCTCTTGAGAGCATCCCTCGATGTTCTTTACTATGTACGACTACACACTTGGGCATTAAAACTTCATCTTGAACTCTGTTACAACGTTATCAACTGTCTTGAACGAGGATCTGAACATAACCTGTCCTATCACTTTGTACGTGAAAATAGAAGAAAAATCATCGTCAATCATCAAATAAACAGTCTATTGCTTATTATCTGCATCACAAAGCTGTCTTATACTTCAATAGTAGCTGAGAAAGTAATGAACAGAAATGGGAACGAATAAACTAGATAGATTTGGCCTAAAAAAAAACAAAACGGTGTTTCCCACTAAATGGCCTGTCCAGTGTTTTCCATGAACTTTGTCCCGTTTTTTTAATCAGTTAATCCTCAGTACCTGTTGGATAATTGGAAAGTTTATATGAAAACAACAGGGAGGGTTAAATGAAATGAACTGGGCCTAACCAAAGCTTCCTCTTTATGGCCACATCTAAATTCTCTAATACCGTATATGGGTTACTTGTGATTATCCGTTTACTTAAGAGAGGATGACACCGCAGTTGGGGTGAGAAAGGTGTGTTTTTGTCCATTCTTGTCCAAGACTTGGAGCTTGGCAGGGAAAAAACATCCTGTAGGAGAAACCGGCGTTTCTCAGCTGGGACTTTACTGTGGAGAACGCAGCTCTCTCTCCCTCGATACCTCCACACTGTAGTCAGGGAAGATGTGGATTTCTGACCCGTGGAAAGTGAGGGGACCTACCACTCTTGCGAGTTTCAGGATCTGTTCCTTATTCTGGTAGTGATGGATTCGGGTGATAAATGGGCAAGGAGGGTCCTTCGATCTGCCACCCCGTGCGCTCTGTCCACCACCAGTGGAGCGGGGAATGCATCAGGTCCGAAAAGTTCTCCTTCTTGAACTCCTTTTCTTTACTGCTTTCTGCCTCTTTTTGCCTTTCCCTTTTGTATCTTCTTTGTTTCCTTCGTCTCCTTCTTATTTTTTCTCCTTGGCATCCTTCTTTTTTTTCCATAGTCAATATTGCCTCTATCAGCTTTGTCTTTGTCTTTTTTGTCTGTTGATGACACAACAAAAATGTAATGTGTGTGTGTGTGTTTTCGTTTCAGTCTACTGACCAACACAGTGGTTCAGACCTATAATACAGGTAAACCAGTGTGGAGCTGCTGCTGGTGTCTGGACAACAGCAACTATATCTATGCTGGTCTGCGCAATGGCTCTGTGCTCGTCTACGATACCAGGGACACCAGCACACATGTCCAGGAGCTGCTACCACAACGCTCGCGGTACGCACACGTGCAGAGCGCAAACATCCCTCAGCACAGCCGAGGTGACGACGCCTGTCCCAACACATGACGTTTGGGTGTTTTCAGGTGTCCAGTGGTTTCTCTGTGCTACGTTCCCCGGGTGGCGTCCAGCTCCTTCCCCTGCGGCGGCCTGATCGCCGGGTCTCTCGAGGGCGGGTGTTTCTGGGAGAAAGTGGATGAAAGCACCTACAGGCCGCACATCTTGCCACTGGAGACAGCCGGCTGCACTGACTTTCAGGTGGAGACGGAGAGCAGACACTGCCTGGTGACCTACAGGCCAGGTGAGACCGTGGGCACTGACACAATTTACACTTCAGTCACAGATTTGAAGAACAGCAGCGTGGAATCAGCAACGTAAATGATGAATAAAACTAAAATATTGAATAGAAATGACCAATTCTATCTTTTAGTATCGTTTCAATAACTTGAATTGATATTTGAGCTGCTGCTGTAATCACTGTGTGTTGACCGGCTCTGTCATTTGCTAAGATGCACGTGGTAAGAGAGTGTTCACGAGTTAAGAGAGTGTTCACGAGTTAAGAGAGTGTTCTCGAGTTAAGAGAGTGTTCACGAGTTAAGAGAGTGTTCACGAGTTAAGAGAGTGTTCACGAGTTAAGAGAGTGTTCTCGAGTTAAGAGAGTGTTCTCGAGTTAAGAGAGTGTTCACGAGTTAAGAGAGTGTTCTCGAGTTAAGAGAGTGTTCACGAGTTAAGAGAGTGTTCACGAGTTAAGAGAGTGTTCTCGAGTTAAGAGAGTGTTCTCGAGTTAAGAGAGTGTTCACGAGTTAAGAGAGTGTTCTCGAGTTAAGAGAGTGTTCTCGAGTTAAGAGAGTGTTCTCGAGTTAAGAGAGTGTTCTCGAGTTAAGAGAGCTCTGCTGCACGTTCACTCAGCAGCTTAGTAAAAGCGGCAGACAGTCTCCGTTGTGACTGCATCCAAACGCTGCCTATAGAAAAGATTTGAATCAATGAAATACTTGGACAGACGGGGAATCTGAATGGTGGGAGAGGTCCTGAAATTATGGAAAGTTAGTTATACTATTGTGGTGAAATACTTCACTCGTAGTTTCCAAAGTACTCGTTGAGCGTATAGTTTTGTTGGTGAACATTTATACTATACATTTATGTATACAATGCTCTCAAAGTACATACTCAAGCCTGTATACCCCGTATACTCAAGAGCCAGGCTGAGTAAAGAGGAAAGGAAAAACTGTCATCTTCGTATCAGAGAGTGGACGCTGCTGGGACATAAGAGTTTTACCCAGGACAAATGTAAATGTTAAGTATTTAGTAAGTTTGATATTTCCCTGTGAAGGCATAAATTTTTCAAACTACAAAATCTGAAGTAGCAGAGCTGAAGCTTGTACTGGAGTGAAGTTATTATCGATGCGTTGAGTTCAATAATTGAGTCATAGATGGAAGCTTGCTGTCTTTGCCCCGTGTAGGACGCTCCAACCCGTCTCTGCGCTGCGTCCTAATGGCTCTGACCCGGACACCCCAGCAGGATTCCAACCAGCAGCCGACCTGCTCCTGCTCGCCCTTGCAGACCTTCAGCGCTGGCTCATCCTGCAAACTGCTCACCAAGAACGCCATCTTCAGGAGTCCAGACGGAGACAGAACTCTGGTCTGTGCGGGAGACGAGGCGTCCAACTCCACCATGGTCAGTCCTATGCCTTTCTTTGCCTGTGTGTGTGTGTCCGGTGTCCTTTTCTCTTTCCCATCTACTTTTGTTGACTCTTCTTTTTCATCTTCTCTTCCTCTTCCTGTCTTGCTTGTCATCCTCCTCTTCTTGCACTCCTTCATCCTGTCTGCTTCTCCTCTTCCACCTCCTTTGTTCTTTGCATCCTTGATTCTGTTGTTCTCGTCCTCTGCCCTCCTGATACTTAATAAACCTGCTCAGTCGTATTCACTTCTCTTTATTCTTTTCTCCCTCATTTCTCTTCTCCCATCTCTCGTCTTCTCCCTCTCATCTTTCCTCCTCTACCTCTCTCAGGTATGGGATGCCAGCAGTGGGTCTGTCCTCCAGAAGCTCTCAGCAGACCTGCCAGTTTTGGACATCAGCCCGTTCGAGGTGAACGGTGAGCACTTTATGGCATCGCTCACCGAGAAGATGTTGAAACTCTACAAGTGGGAGTGAGTAAAACCATGAAGAATGAAGACTGTGCGAACTGATGTTTACATTCTGTCAGGTTTTTTTTTATCATTCCAAGAATGTTCACACAAAAATGAATGGATTTTGGATTCAGAACGGAAACGTTCAGATTCAGCGTCTGAGTTCTTTACACTACAAGTATAAGGTACAAAGATTGACCAGAAATGTTGCCATGGTAACCTGCTTCAGGTAGTCTGAACAATCTACGTAATCCATCACTGTGTTAAAATGATACTGTGGTAATTTTGATTTTTAAAATGACCCCTCACAGCTATATTATGGAGGAGCAGTTGTGATATTCTTTGTTGGTAAAAAGAAAATGTTCCCTTAAATTATAAAATTAAGTTATGGCCCTGCATTAATTGGTACAGAAGTGGAGTTCGTTTAGTGGTGCCACATGGGTAGTCATTTTAAATGCAGGATCGAAACGGGTGTTCTCGCATGTTGGAGGAGCTCATTGATTTTATTGACAGACAGGAAGTGCATCCGAAAGCCTGCCCTGGATCAGGAGCTGCCCACGCTGTGCCATGATCACAACGGGATTATCTTGTTCCCACAGTGTCACCTCTCGTCAACAGTACCATATTATCATGAGAAGGTAACAGGAGTGTGATGAAAATCAAAAAATGGTTTGGAGATCATTTTAAATTCCACAAAAATACTCTCATAGCAGTGGTTATATATGAAGATTCCAAGTGGACCAAGGCAGGTCCTCAACTTCCAACAGCCAAATCCTGAGTCATCAAAACTGTTCAGTTCTTCACTATAAACCTAACTACATGCCTCCATTTCCTCCTTCGAGCCCCCTGCTCATTTTCATGAGCGCTCCGATGTTGATGATTAATCTTGTCAGATTTGTCTCGTAATTTCCCATTGAACCTGAACATTGCGTCCTGAGGGACTCGTATTAAATTTTACTTTTCTCATTTTCTTTGAAATGTATCTTGTATATATGTGTATTTGCTACAAACTGTTTGTGTACAACTCTGAAGTTAATAAATATTGAGTTATTTTTAATAATGCCACAGACCGCACTGTTAATCATTTAAAGTCTGTTAGGGTGAGACTGATGTATCGGCAAGCTTGTATTTGCGTACAACTGATAAATCTGCGGGCAAATGGAAGGGAAAGGAATGGAGGAAGCTGATCTCCTCATTGAGAGGAAGTCCCTCTCTATGGACATAAAGCCACCTCTTTGTAAAGCCTCACACAGAGCATCAAATGAGCCTTGCACAGACTTGGTACCTCACAGCCATCAGACAGAAACGAGCCCCTATCTACTCTGGACGGGGCTGATGGGTATGACCCCAACTTCACCAATAAAGGCCCTACACAAAGGAGAGAGAGAGAGTACAAAATGCCAAAAGGAAACTTGTGATGATAAATTTGAGGGGTCTTAAGTGAATGTTAAGTTATTATACAAATGTGTTTTTTTTCATCTCCATTGAATGTTCCAGATTTATTACAGCAGGAAGTATTCGGTGCAGTTATTACTGAATGAGCCGTGGAGATGTTCAGCACTTCTTGTTGATGGAAATTCTTACTTATCAATGAGGTGCTAAGTTTCCAAAGGAATTTCCTCGGGTAATGGAGCATAATGAATCCATTCTGTTTTTCGTGCATCAAAGGAAGATACAGCAGATACTGTATGTGTAGGATCTTTAGAAAAGTTACATTCCTGTCTCTGAGACACACGTGACTGTGTTGTCAGTGAGCAGTATAAACTAAGCATTCCGTAGAAGGAAACGTTCAAGTCCAATATCAAAACGCAAGAGTGATGGGGACGTTTGCGGGTTTTGTGGTGAGACATCTCCCGAATGCATACAAAAGAACTCAAATGCAGTTTCTCAATATTCACTAAGACATTTCATTATGCTTGATTAATGATTACACCTCCAAATCTCAAAATGTGCATAAATAGCAATGAGTGTCTGGACATTTTTCTATCTCGTTCTGGCAATTTGTTGCTAACAGAACAACAACAACAAAAAAATGAGTGTGAGATTAGTGGTGGTCAATTCAAGTTGTGTATATGGAGGCAAATCTTATTGTTGAACTTTGTGACTCACTGGCCCTGAAATTCTCCCATTGTAACTTGAATGATTTATTGTTATTAGATTTGTAGATATAAATTGAAAATTCAATTCAAAAATATACACTGATTCATTTTCAACTAATTATGCTCAGTAGCCAAAAAACAAGACATCAACTGTACTTTGATTTAATTTATACTTAAAAACCCCAATCAATTAAATACAAATGAAGAGTGCTTTTTGGGAGTCCATTAAATTTTTTGAGAATTATTTTTCATCCAGGGAACTCGTCCCCCATGTCTCCCATGTCCCCCATGTCCCCCATGTCCCACAGACCCTGAATGTAGCATGAGCTCCATATTTCCCACAGGCCTGGAAAGCCGCAGCAGACTGGATAGCTGTGTGAAGATGGCGGACTGTATACGTGTTCCACCGCTACTGCTCTTCATCAGTATCTTGTCGGTATTGCATCAAATCAAAGGAGAAAGCAACGTAATCATCAAACACGGAGGAAATGATGAAAACCTCCAGAATGGGGCCGGAGATTCTGGACCGGCTGCAGAGAATCCAGGGGCCGCTGACAAGAGCCTTGGGGCCGGGGCCTCGCCGTCCCGAAAGCGTTCTACCGGCTGGAAGTTGGCGGAGGAGGCGGTGTGCAGGGACGATCTGACCCGGCTTTGCCCCAAACATTCCTGGAACAACAACCTGGCTGTGCTGGAGTGTCTGCAGGACAAGAAAGAGGTAAAGTAGCCGACAAGTTGCCGTGGCTGTAGGGGAGATGCAGGGTGTGCCTGCCTGCCTGCCTGCCTGCCTGTCTGTCTGTGGACCGTCCTGCTAGCATTAGCTGTCGTAGTTAGCCAGTTGTTAAGCTTCTTTATTGGGAGAACGTCACCCTAAACAGCATCCGAATATTCTACAATCCGTGCTTTCACGTTCTTTATGAAACGTACTGACGATGCTGTGCATCACAAGAGACTTTTCACGAATCAAAAACGTTCACTTTTCATTTCGGCAAAGTGTAAAAACCGTCCACAAACAACAACAACCCCAAATGAAGAGAAAGTTGGATGAGAGTTTCCACTCCGTCTCCACCAACATACACCAACCAACGAACAGTAAACACTCGGTTACTCGGTGGGGGAGTTCTGGTCGAACTCTCTAGAAGAAATGGGCTGTTTAGGAACAACTTGAAGCCGCGCTGTGTTTATGTTTGTTATCAGGAGCGGCGAGAACTTCGAGCCTTTCATCTCTGTGTAATTATGCTGATGAGTCGGTTGTAAATCCAGAAAGGTTCAGCCTGCGGCCATAACAGTTCGTCAAAGCTCCGAAATACAAAGACGTGATTTCAGGCCGATGGCTAAACCGGTTAGGTCCGGGACCGGAGCTGGACTGGACCCCGTTACTGAGCCATTTCTTGTATCCTCCGTGGGGCGGTGCGGCACGCCACGCCGCACACATCAATGGGTTTCAGAGGAAGACGTACCGAGGGGGACACCCAACAGACTGAAACCCTCAGACTGAAACCACACGTCCTCAACACCAACCTACCTCCAAGACCACACGTCCTCAACACCAACCTACCTCCAAGACCACACGTCCTCAACACCAACCTACCTCCAAGACCACACGTCCCCAACACCAACCTACCTCCAAGACCACACGTCCCCAACACCAACCTACCTCCAAGACCACACGTCCCCAACACCAACCTACCTCCAAGACCACACGTCCTCAACACCAACCTACCTCCAAGACCACACGGAGTTCATCGACCTCTGTTGACTCCTAAAGTTCAACCAGACTGAACTTAGGGAGCTGTGACGAACACACTGATGAGCAAAACATGACAGGAGACGATCCACGGACGAAGAAGAAGAAAGAAGAGCTGGACTGGAGCAAAGCAACATGAGGAGAAATATGGAGGAGAAAGGTAGAGGAGAAATGTAGAGGAGAAATATAGAGGAGGAATGTAGAGGAGGAATAAAGAGGAGGAATAAAGAGGAGAAATATGGAGGAGAAAGGTAGAGGAGAAATGTAGAGGAGAAATATAGAGGAGGAATGTAGAGGAGGAATAAAGATGATCAAAACCATAAATCTCTGAAAACATTCAAAGAGACATCACACACAAACGGTAAATGAACGGATACAATGAATAGATACAATGAATAGATACAATGAATAGATATAATGAATAGATACAATGAATAGATACAATGAATAGATACAATGAATAGATATATTGAATAGATATAATGAATAGATATCGGATGGAAACCAGCGTCTCTTTTTATTATTTGTAGTCGTATCGATGAACCTCTTTAAACCATCTTCACACTGTCTTATTTTTAATAGAGAGATTTAAAGGAATTAGTCGTGGTTACTTGAATGGGTTTTGAGTCTCGGTCCTTTGCTACGCTGACCTGAAGAACCCTGAAGAAAAGTCGTCATTATTAGCCACCAGTGGCCTAATGAAATCTAATCTCATCTGGATTTTGGAATCGATCCTTTAACGGGACAGGAGAGCAGGAAGTCAGACAGGTAGAACCATGGGACTACCTGTCCACGAGCTCCTAAACAGGGCCTCTCTGACCGCAGGACCAGACCGGATCCTTCTGCTGAATTCTCCCATCTAACAGCACTGTGGCTCACTGAATCATTCAGTTCACTGTTATGAAATGGATCCAAAGGATTTTGGTTCCATTTGGTATCATTTTTGGACTCTGCTGTGCGTCTGCGGCCTTCAGGCGGTTCAGGTGCATCGTCCTGGACTGCACACTCAGTCACTCTAAGCTCATTAGCTCATCAGCTGTCTGTACAACAAGAGGAGCTTAAAGCTACAACTTAGTTTCCAGTCACCCCACAGGACGATGTTTTCCACCCGTTACTCCTCCTCCAGTGGACTCACAGCAGACGGCTGCGTTAAATGAAAAATTAATTGGTTTAGGCTAATGACAAAATAAAAACTATATCATAATAATAATGATAAAACATTGTATCTGATATGGCTTTATAGCCCTGAGAGACTCTTTACAACAGCCAGGGAGAAGGTAAACAAAAGCATAAGAATCTATAATATACATGGGGAGTTCAGATAAAGAGCAGGAGTTGTGAACAGACCTTCAGGATGGTCGTGCATCAGTTACGAGTTGACCCCTCTCCCAGACTGAGGCTGTGTCTGGGAGTAGCTGTGTAAGTTTTGCACCATAACCTGCATGAAGTTATGCTAAACATGGAAAACTGGAAACAATATTGCACAACTTGGACTTTGGGCATCATTTCTGCTTCATTCAACAAGTTATTGCACATTGATGTTTTTCTTCGTTTTGCAGCTCAAAGTGACTTGGAAGCTTTTTAGTTGTTCAGTGACGTATTTGAGAATACTTTGAACTGACACGTGATGCATGATGGGTTTTTAACGAGAGACGCCGCTGCAGTCGCAAAAGAAGAAGAGAAATCACCAGATCTGAGCGGCCGTGCTTCCCACTGTTTATGTAGTCAGCTGTGTAACTCGGCCGAGTTAGAACCCAAAGTCAGCGTCAGAAGAGACACAGAGCCATAGATTGTTTGCCAGCTAGCCCAGCCCATGCTAGCATGTTTATGCTAATGAAAACCTTTGATGTACCGAAAGCAGCAAGATGACCAATATTAGGACAGAAAGATGACAGCAGGAGAAGACAAACATTTATATGGAACAATTCATGGCAAAACATGCATAAAAAATACACTATCTATCTGTCTATCTGTCTATCTGTCTGTCTGTCTGTCTGTCTGTCTGTCTAGTATTTTTACTTCAGTATTTCACTAAAGCTTAACAAAAGGTGTTTTCCAACGTTTTATGTTCTTGTCTTTAGTTTTATCCAGCGGAGGCCTAAAATAACTAAGACACACTGAACAGTCAATTAACAGATTGATTAATCACTGCATTAATTATCCCATTGGTCAGTTAGATTTAGTTGGTTTTCTAAATAATTGTTAGTTGCAGCTCTCTTCTGCTGAAACCACAAAGAGCAGTGTGCTCTGATTGATAAGTACTGAGCTTCTCCACGGTTCAGCAAGGCGGTGGATTGTGTGTCACTGCTATGCTGCAGCGTGAAACATTCTGATGTCCTGGTCTACAAATCCATATTTTACACAAACACTAATAATCCTCAAGTGATTCTCAAAGTGAAAGTGTTTGATAAAGCTTTACCAGAGTCAGTCTGATGGCCCCCTTATAGATGAAACCAGGCTCGGTTTCCCGTCAATGGGAACATCACTCAGGCAGAACATGAAAAGAGGTTAAACCACAGCTAACTGTTGTGCTTTCACTTAAAAAGTGGTAGACGATGTGACTGAGACATCCAATAAGTCCATTCAGTACTGATTCTCCAGAGCTGGAACCCCTCCCCCCAAATGTCCCCATGTTGTGTTTCTGCCCCTGGAAGCTCATTCCTCTCCTCTTTCTACTACGACAAGAATCCAGCTGGAGCCCTGGGAAGAAGCTGGGTGCTGGGTGTGGTGTTTTGTTTCCTAGACCCCACCATGAACACCTTTGGTCAAGCGGTGAGCATGGTGCCAGACCACCTTCATCCTGCCGACCCGGCCCGGCCTGGTCTTGCTGTTCAGGCTCGGAGCTGCTTTTAGACACACGGCTGTCGTCCCTGCTGTCCGTCCTCCTGGTGGTTGTGGTTTTGCGTACGTGGTGTGGAGGCCCAGAGGGAGGAGGCTCTGGGAGTTTCTTTTGCTCAGGATTAAACATAAAACTCCCTTAAAATGCTGCTTTCTCCTTCCTTCTGTAACCTGGAGAGATAATTACCAATTAACAATATAGCACTATAAGGACATTATAAAAAGAAGCTAGCTGCTGGAAATAGCCACTGTCCTTCATACAAAGACGTTATGTCAGACAAAATTTGTGAAAACGGCGTATGTGTAGTGTTAGCTGACTATTGAGTGTTTTACTTGCTAATGTTAGCATTAAAAGTTAACTAATGATGAATAAATAAGTCGGGGACAGGATTTAGAATCCATTTTTTTTATTTTAGTTGCCTGTGTTTGCGATTGGTAAACACTTTGCAACATGAAAATGCTGCCAGTGGGGAATTATTAGCAATGTGATTTGCTTGCTCACGTCCCTGGAAGGATGGAACTGATGTTGCATAAATTGTCCAGATTTTAATCTTTTGTCTTGCCTCTAACGTTGTAAACATAATAATGAACTTGCGTTGCAGTTCAAAAGGGAACAAATGTGAATTAATTGAAGATCTTGAAGAATAAAACCTCTCAAAATGTCACCTTGAAGCTCCAGTAAAATACACTTCACCCACAGTGTTTGACGAGCTCATCTTTATTTAAAGTGTCGGTGTCAAAGGTCGTAATCCCAGATGCTTTATGGCACATTTTGTGTTTTCTGGATCCTTCCATCGGGTTTCGTAGTTTGATCTCAGTGTCCCAAGCTGTTCTCGCTCTTTCCTGTTTTCAGTGTGGGGCAGTGAAAACACACACATCTGTCACACACCTGAATGTTGCCAAGCTTTGTTGTGTGACGGAAATAACAGCACACACACGTTTTTGGGTGGAGGTTCAAATGAACAGCAGAGCTGGCTG
The DNA here is from genome assembly GCA_900303265.1 of Brotula barbata. Taxonomy (NCBI): domain Eukaryota; kingdom Metazoa; phylum Chordata; class Actinopteri; order Ophidiiformes; family Ophidiidae; genus Brotula; species Brotula barbata. The sequence goes on along the minus strand of OMNV01026307.1, from coordinate 2,827 downwards.
AAGCTGCTGTCACATTCAAAGGTTCAGACATTGTAGCTTGATTTCATTTTTGATAAATGTCTTAAATAGAACTGCAACAAATTGAGGCAAACAGTGACGTACAATCATTCGTTTGAAAATATGGCCATTTTTATGGACCACATTTTTACGTACCACGTATACAGAGCATAAATTCCCAGGGGGGTCATCGGACACATGTATGCAGCTAATCGTTGCATCGATCACACAAATCATTTTGTCTGACACCCGGGGCAGTACCCAGTTAGGACTTCATTTGACCAAGAGTTTAGGGTCCTTCAACAGATCTGATGGACCCTTTCACTTGGGTAACCCAGTATAATACCACATACCAAAGACATGATAAATATCTAGACGTTGTGATGTTAACAGATCCTAACATCCATGGGTTGGGTATAGGTCCATCCAGATTCCCCCATAATGCAGCCTGATAGATTTGATTTCTTTGGACCACGCCTGTTGGCGGTTACCCCATCATACAGTATCTAACCCCTTTGTCCCGGGCAACACCCAGGACCGGATGGTTTTTTTATTCATGTGTGTGATTCATTTTTGTTGCAGCCCTCTTCCATGTGCACATTGGACACATTATTTGGATAAAGATAAAAATGTGATTTATAGTTCAGTCGTGGATTTGAAGTTCAAGCAGTATTGAGTCGGTGAGAGTTTGAGGTTTTGTCAAAGGTGCAGATCCTGTTTGTGGTTGAGCTCAGAGGCTCAGAGGTGCTGGGGGGTCCTGGCTCCATCCAGCTCCTCCCTACTTCTGACTTTACCTTTGTGTATTCAGCGCTTCATATAGAGTCAACAGTGACGCACCCGCTGGATTGAGTGGACGATACAAAACAATACAGAATGGAACAATGGCACTGACCGCTCCATTGTAATGAACTGCAGCTCTGTCACCTACGTGGTTTGGTCTGGCTCAGTTACTCGTTCACTGGGTTTGTTTGTGCAGTTCTGAACACAACAGTCGCACTCTGGTGTAAAGAGAAACAACTGTGCCATGACCGGTTTAAGGAGGTGGTCACGCTCTGATTCGAAGCAAGCTCTCACTTAAGGAGGGGGGAGGGGTTCGGATTTTGGCAATCTCCAAGCGCGTTTATAAACACGTATAACAGTGCAGACTTTTACTGTCTGTTCTCTCAGAGCTGCAGACCACTGGGATGTCTGAGGCAAAGGAGGCGTGGTCCCACACTGAGTTTTACCTGTGACAACGTACACTGGAGCTCGAATCTGACCGGAGGTTTTTATTTGTCAAAGTTAAACCCAGTCTGATGTATACCTGAACTTTTCATGTAGACTGTGAGGAAAAACAACCTTAATCCAAGCCTTCCTTCTTCATTCTCTACAAATTCAAGAGTACCATCTTGATCTGCTCTACCTGTAAAGTGCCATGAGATAACCTTTGTTGTGATTTGGCGCTATATAAATAAAATTGAATTGAATTGAATTGAATTCATATTGGTTAAGTCAATGAACATGTCAAAGAACAACAAGTCCAGCTATGTGATCAATCATAGGGCCCCAGACAGATTCAAATGTACCCCTAGACCCCCTCAGTTGGAGCTTGATGTTGGTCCACATTTAAAAACATCACGAGGTCTTCATTTGCCCCAAAGCCGAGGTGATTTCCACTCCAGCAGCATTGATCTGGGAGCTAATATTGATGCAAAGGCACTCCAGTCATTTGTTCTGCTCCTAACTGTCTGATGATCAGGTGATGGCCTCTTCGGCTCATTGTGTCAGTTCCATGTTCTAATCCTCAGCAAGGTGTTTGAAAATAGAACATGTTAGGGATGCACAATATTAGATTTTCTGCTGATATCCAATATGCTGATATATGATAACTCATATGGCCGATATTTGATACCGATATCTACTTTTTCCCCCACAGTGACAGTCAAGTCTCTTTAGTAGTGGAATTAACATTATTGTGCCTACATAAATTAGAATGCATTTTAAAGTATGTAATATTCATTCATTGTGCAAAATAAGAGAAATTATTTTCACTTGATTATGTAAAACATTCCATATTCATTTTATATCATATTTTTTTAAACAAAACACACTTGGATGATGCTCTTCTCTGAGACATCCGAACAAAATCCACAAACAGGGATAACCTGATAAACCTGAAAATAGAGTGAAGGTCCCCCTTCATTAAAATCCACGCAAACACGCTGCTCAAAAGATTTTATTTGCTATTAGTCACTCATGTCACTACACACAGAAGACAGAACTAAAACACACCCTGACTTAATGTATCACAGAGCACCGACCTGAGCTGAACCCAGTGTTAAATCCTGAGCCGCTCCGAGCCCACAATGTCAAACAAGCAGAGGCAAAGTCTCATTTCAGCATCGGAGGTCTGGTCCCTGACTCAGACCAAAACAAAGTACAGGTCTGAATGTAAACGCACAACTCAACGCCACATTCAACCGACCAGCAGGCACCCTAACTAATGCAGTACATGCAGTAGTTGCAGTACATGCAGTAGTTGCAGTACATGCAGTAGTTGTAGTACATGGAGTACTTGCAATACATGGAGTAGTTGTTGTACATGGAGTAGTAGTGGTAGTAGTTGCAGTAGTTGTAGTACATGGAGTAGTAGTAGTAGTAGTTGCAGTAGTTGTAGTACATGGAGTAGTAGTAGTAGTAGTTGCAGTAGTTGTAGTACATGGAGTAGTAGTAGTTGTAGTACATGGAGTAGTAGTTGCAGTAGTTGTAGTACATGGAGTTGTTGCAGTAGATGGAGTAGTTGTAGTACATGGAGTAGTAGTAGTACATGGAGTAGTAGTAGTAGTAGTTG